>CM041532.1:9798395-9976039 GCA_023238725.1 Scortum barcoo
TAAAATGCAGAAATTTAACGTTGGAGATGAAGCTCGGCTCTTTCTAATGACCTAATGAGATCAATAACTTTATTTTCCCTTCATTTGAGAACATTTCAGATGTTTTGTCACTAAAGTCACTGCAGAAACTGGATCATGTATGTAATATTTAATAGAGATTTAAGTGGTTTTTAATTCATCAGATTAAATTACTTAACAAGCTGGTTGCCCCCATGGGAGGATAGTATTTGGGGGACATGGGGGTCCATGATTTGTCCCCTTCAACACATCATAACACATCTGTATAACTGTAATAATCTAATGATATGATATAATAATATGCATTGAAAACACTTGGGCTAATTATAGAAACAAAGCAATGTTTTTTCCAGTTTAAAAAGGTTTCCTCCCCCTCCTGTCTCTCAGCAGACATTACAAAACACAGACAGTTCAAGTTAACGGCACAATTTCAGGGAAAATGAGCTTACTCGGGTATTTTCCTAGGAAAAGAAAAGCAGAAGAAAGTCATGTAGTCGATGAAACACAAAGTCAGCTAATGTAAGGCGGATTATTGACCAACACACCCGTCAGTGTGTTGGTGGGTTGTTTTTGGAAACCAATAAGTTTCAACGCCCAAAAATCAGAAAGTTAAAACCCTTAAAAACCCAAATTTACACCCCTTGAAAACCAAAAAGTCTTTATACTTCCGATATATGTTGTTTTTCCCTTTAAGAGTGATGAAATGAAGTGTTCACCCTTGGTTACACCCTCTCAAAATTGAGGATGTGCTGCTTTTGTCTGCTTTATATGATGTTATATATAAATATTTGGGGGATTCAAACTGTTGGTCGAACAAAACAAATATAAGAGGGGTCTGCAAACCTGGGATTTTCCATTTCAGAAGTTTAATTGGAAAAATAATGGACACATTAATCAATAAAAAGGAACAAAAAGTTGTTTAAATTGCAGTCTGAGGTTAAAGTATGTCTGTTATTTTCTTTATTTATGTTGTTGGTCAGTTATATTTTACAGGAAAAGTCAAGTTAACTCGGTCAGTCATGATCTTAACTGGGAAAACGCTGAAGAAATTGAACCGTTTAAGTCACGTCCAGTGAAAACAAATGAAACTACAGTGTCCCTGGTTTGACTTTGGATTAGAAAGGTTTGCGCGATCGATGGAAACCCCCCTCTTCCTTTTCTGCAAAAGTGCTTTACAGACGAGCAGAACAGAGTAGTGAAACCAGCAAACAGGGAAAGAGGACACCCGTGGAAAGGCAGTTCACACAAGTCCGAACAATAAATGCACTGTCATTGCCGCACAGTGTCGCAGAAGTGTATCAAACATAAAAAAAAAGACACAGTACCTCCTTTGTAAAAGTGTAGAATAGAAACCAGATTATTGTCATTTACTGAACTGGGCGGGTTGAATCAAGGTGAACGAGATGAATCAGATTAATCCCTCCGTGACTTTGCCGTTAAGTCAGACCTGTACCTGTAGCAGAAGAGACAGATTAGAGGGAGCTTGTTTGTTTTTATTTTAATCCTGAATTTAATCGTGACATTTGCGCTGTGAGGGAGACAGTGTGTTTGAAGCTGAGGGGGAAGGAGAAGGCAAAAGAGGACACACGCCGATCGGAGAGTGTGTGGTGAATGGAAAGAAGCGTTTTTGTTAATGTGAACTGGGTGTGTCGCTGACATGTCATTCCAGTACACACCTGGACAGTGTTTGTGTGCGTGTGTCACTGGGAAAGAGGCAGGCAGGTTGACAAACAAGTTTTTTTGCATAATGGGGAAATGACTTAGGAGAGAGTGTAATTATAATGGCATTAAAACCACGCGCAGATTGAGAGCATGTTCTCAGCTGAGGATATGTATTTGTGTTAACTTTTCCACTTTTCTGACTTCTTTTTGCAGAGAGATTTGTCTTCCTCCGTCCAGCATGGGTCAGGATTTGTCAACGGAGATGATGCTGTGTTTGTTTGAGATTCCTTATCGGCGACCCTAACGGATTTATATAAACTCAGAAAGAGCGTCACCATCATCATCGCCATAATCCACCTTGACAAGAGGAGCTGGACTCTTCACACAGACGTAAACAACACCTCACAAGGAAAAAAAATAAAAAAGCAAACACTATCTTGTGTGTTTATCATGTAGACAAGTGACAGACAGCCGGAAAAAGCGAAGTGACAAGCTGACAGACTCACACAGGTTGCCATGCCAGACGGGTCGCAAGGTTTTCAGGAACAAGGGAGGCCCCGAGAGGAAGCACCACAGGTGTGTTTAGTGCCGGACATCATGGTTGTCTCCAGCGACGGGGAGGGCGCAGTCACGGGAGGAAACATGCTGGAGCTCAACGACTTTGAGCAAACATCAGGTGGGGTGGAGAAATCAGTGCAAAGCAGGGATATTTTGAAAGCAGGACTCAGTGAATCCCAGGTTTCCGTAGAGGTCGGTGTGGCGAAAACAGAGCAGGTCCTCGAGCCTCTCAGGGCCGATTCGGTCAACTCACCCTCTGATAGGCTACAAATGGAGAGCAGCGCCTCATCGCAAACGAGCAGCAGCAGCAGCTCGTTTCCCGATCTCGACACAAACGCCATCTCTGCTGTGAATTTAAACGCTGCTTCCCCAGACTCGGACGACAGCAGCAACTCCAAAACGGACTTGATCGTGAAGCCGGAGGCGGAAAACTCTCTCAGCTGCAGTTCACCTTCGATCTCCGACGTTTCATCCGGCGTCTACCAGCCGAGGGAGAGCATCGATGTCAGGTGGGACGGCGAGGACGAGGACAGGCGAAGCACCGGCTCCAGGCGGACGGTGAAGGAGGGCGTGTGCTGCTGCTACCAGGCTTTCCACAGGGCTTTCCTGCAGTGCGTGGAGGAGACCCCGGCCATGCTGTCCGGACTGGTGCTGTCTTTGGCCTTCTGCGTGGCCATCATCGTCCTCATTCCCGCCACAGAAAGGGTGAGACGTGGAGAGAGAGAGTTTAAAACTTTGCATGTACCTTACAACATTACAAACACATATAAGTTGTGTTATTCATCAAAAAGAGTCCCAAAAGAATCACTGGTTTGATTCACTGGCATCTAAAAATATGAGAACTGGCTGCTTTTCTCTGTTTTATATTATTTTAAATTCAATATTTTGTGGTTTTGGACTGTTGGTTGAAGTAATTTGAAGACGTCACCTGAATGTTTTATGGATTAAATGATCATCAGTTCATGGGAAATAATTGAGACATTAGGGCTGCAACTAATGATCATTTTCATTATCAGTCATTAATCAGTAGCCTATAAAATCTCCATCACAGTGTTCTAAAGCCTTTAAATGTCTTGATTTGTTTGACCAGAAGTCCAAATTAGAGCCCCAACGATGAGTCAACTAATTCATTAATCATCAACTAATAAATTAATTGCCAAGTATGATCGATTATGTGTTTTCAGTCTTTTTTTTGTT
The DNA here is from genome assembly GCA_023238725.1 of Scortum barcoo. Lineage (NCBI taxonomy): Eukaryota > Metazoa > Chordata > Actinopteri > Centrarchiformes > Terapontidae > Scortum > Scortum barcoo. The sequence continues at coordinate 9,801,831 of CM041532.1, forward strand.
TAGAAAAAGTGGCCAGATTGTCTGATTTCAGCTTCTCAAATGTGAATATTTTCTTGTTTCTTCAGTCTTCTTTGGGTTTTGGGAAACAGTGGTCAACATTTTTCTCCATTTTCTGATGTTTTACGTACCAAACAACAAATCGATGAGTCGAAAAAAGGATTGACAGCTTAATCAATAATGAAATCGTTAGTTGTAAACCTAGAACACAAACACGACGAAGAAAAGCAGCAAGTCCTCACACTGGAAAATCTGAAACCAGAAAATTTGCTTAAAAAACAACTGCTATCAGACAAGTTGCTGAGTACTTTCTAGCGATCGACCAGTTGATTAATCAACCAATCGTTACAGCTCTATGAAAGATTAATCAAGTATGATAGTAACACTCTTACATAACATAAGGGAAGAAGATGTGAAAGAGGTCAATAAACATATCGCCTTCAATCAGTGCAGTGGCTGCCAACACGAGACTTTTACTGAAAAATGTTTTACAGCCCACTTATTAAACCCGTTCTTCCAGAAACACTGCGACATTCTTGTGTTACAGTCAGAGAAAAGTTACATGTCATTCCCAGACAATGGTGGTGCACACGAAAACAGTGCATATGTAGGTCACCTGCGTCAACATGCAGTTAAAGACACATGTAACTTTTAATGCCGCACTTCTTTTGTATGTCACAATAATAATGTTTAATGGTATTAAATTAGGTTAATAGAGGACTGGACTTTAAAGCTCTGTGTGATGACTTTGCCATCTTAAAATATAAACTTCGCATTGTTGTTAGAAAACTTACTGCCAAGGAGCTGGTTTACCTTTCACTTTTGTTTCTCGGCACATCATGATCTCTACACAGCACAGTTTTGTTTGATTTTATTTGCCAGCCAGTCACACTGAGCTTTAATAACTTTATTTTGTGCAAATACTCACAATGTTTAAATGTATGTAAATAGACTTTCCACAGTCCAGACTGTGTTTATTCATGGATCAGTCGAATCATTTTGTTTATAGGCATTCTCAGAAAAAAGTATGTTTGATCACCAATTTCCAAAAAAACAGAAGTATCTCATATCATGTTGTCTCTGCAGAAATTAAAATACCTTTACTTCACATGGCAGGAGCAGATTAAAAACATTGCACCAGCTGTTTAAACCTCGGCCTGGCTTTTATGTCTGATGAATAAAGGCATTTTAATTTTCGGCCTTTGTGTGAACAGACAAGTGCTTTTTGGATGCAGTAAACAGCCGAGTCAAAAGAGGACAATGTCTTTGCAAATGCATATTGACATGAAGTGCTTCTTTACTTTTTCATCCATTCCAACTGAACCTTTGCAGGTTTGTTAAACAGACTTTAATGCACTAAGTAGTCTTTTAATCAGCTCCGTCCCCAGATAATCGATATCCACGTCCCTGCTCTGTCGGTGGTGTGTGTGGTTCTCTGTCTGAGCGCCCTCCTGCTCGTCTGCCTGCCCTGGCTGGCCACGGTGAGGCGCTGTGGAGGAGCCCTGGCCCTCTTCGTCTGGGGGACTCTGTACATCACCGCCATCGTCTTCATCTTCACCGGAGGTCCCGTCACTACGTGGGAGCAGGTGAGAAGGAGACAAAAAGAAGAAGAAGAAATTATGAGTTTTATTTATTAACTTTTATTATGAGTTTTATTCATTATCATTACATTTACATTTATACTTTACATAGTAGTTTAATGTTTATTTTTATCGTGACAAACTGTTGTCGTCATTTGAAGCTGTATGTATGTCTATTTCTGTGTATGTACAGTGAAGGTGTTGTAAGCATGCGTTCACACACCTGATCAATAAAGCAGATTTTAATCCTGTTTCTCTCTCTTACCTTCTCAGGTGGCGTTTTTCCTCTTCCTCTCTCTGAGCGTGTACACGGTGCTGCCTCTCTCCATGGCCTGGGCCCTCATGGTCGGGATCGGGACCAGCGTGTCGCACATCGTCATCATCAGCGTCTACATCCCCATCACACAGCCAAAGACACCCGACCTGGCTAAGCAGGTAAAGATCTGCTGTGTTTGAACATGTTTAAGTGACTAGATTTACATTTGGTCTTTGTATTTGTGAGATAAATGTGAAGCTTGAGCCGTGAGTCGGGCAGTTTAGCTTGGTGTAAAGACAAACAGGAAAACAAGGTGAAAATAGCTAACGTAGCTTAGGTTTATTTTCTCTTGCTATCAAACATATATACATATTATTTTCTTCTTTCTTCTAAAAATAATAATTAAAGCAAAACCATGCAAAATAAGAAAAATAAGCTTAATTGAAGCCAAAATAGGATTATACATACACACATTATATACACATTATAAACATAGTTACAAAAGGAGAATAAGATGATAAACCAGCCTAAAATAAAGAAGCCCACAATAAAATTATACAGGATTAAATAAAACCAAACTCAAAGACATACAAATCTGAATAAAATCTCACAAAACATCATCATCAGTGTCACACAAAATATGAGTAAAGATTAAAACTGTGAGTTTATCCCAAAACAAATGATGGAAATTGAAGAAGAAGAAAAAAACTGTGCTATATTCACAAGCTGTCATAGGCAAAATAAATAAACATATTTTCAGATCATAAATTCAGTGCATAAATAATAATAATAAATTAAAAAAATCTACCCCTCTGATTCATTTTCAGTTTAAACTTTGTGCTATTTATGAAGATAATCTCTCCTATAATTTAGCAGAGTTTATCCACACTAGTGCATAGTTTAGTTTAGCATGAAAAACAAATAGCTGCACCTCTCAAAGCTTCAAATGCAAACTGTTCAAATTACCTCCAAAGAGATGTGTACTTTTTTTGTATTTGCCAGAAAATAACTCCCAAATTCAAATGTCATGTGAAGATAAGGTCTCCCTGCACAATATAGCGTACAGTTACAGTGGAACAAATGCAAATGATCTGCATCACTCTTTACTGGTTAACAAAGAGGTCCTAAACATGGTCTGACATGAGCTGTCTCACCATCACTCTGTCACTGATTTAGTGACATGTTACAATAATGGTTCAGCTGCTCTGCTCCTATTGTGCTGTCAGTACAAAAGGACAATCAGGGAATTATCACTAATCTCTCCTCTCCTCCTTTGACTTCCCTCTCAGCTAATTGCGAACGCATTTCTGTTTGTGTGCGTAAACTGCGTTGGGATTTTCCACCTGTGGATGACCGAGCACGATCTGAGGACGTCCAATCGGAAGAGAGAGGAGTTCAGCGCCATACGCTCCCAGAAGGAAATAAGGAAATATCAGCAGGTAAAAACACCGGGATCAACTCAGCAGATAGTTCAGAATAGATTTAAATCTAGTTTTTATTGACTTCTGCATCACCTATAAATCATCTGTGGTGTTGATGGTACCACAACTACTAAGGCACAAAATTAGCAGCTTTTAAAAACTTGATATGGAGTATTTGATCAGACAGATACTTTTCCATCGTAGAAATCCAGCCTAGTGTTGCTTCAGTGCAGCTGCTCTGTATTTAAAATCGTTATGTATAATCACTCTCATTAAAGGCCTCTTTACTTGGACAGCCTGGGTTTGGTTGCTGTATGCTTTTCTGCCGATTAGGTCAATAGATTAATCATTCACTCGTATGAAGCCCAGCAGCAGTAGAATAAAACCCAAACGCACACTATTCACAGGACAAGTAAACAAATAGATGAAACTACTCAGTAAACATGGCGTCACTTCAAAGAGGCTTTTGATGGCTGCCTGTTTCTTTTACAGCCTTTGTGAACAGGTTGTCTTGTAAGACAGAAATCCAGTCACTCGGCGTACGAGGCTTCAAAACTCGTCGCCCGCTGTCCCCGCACACATTTTCACCCCCATACTTGTCTGTGTCCTTGGCAACAGGAGCAGCTCCTGCTGTCGGTGTTGCCGCGGTACATCGCCATGGAGCTGAAAACGGAGGTGATAAATAGGCTTTTCAAACCCAAGAGCGATAAGGAGAATGAATCCAACCACAACTTTCACAGCTTCTATATCCGGCAGCACAAAGACGTCAGGTGATGATCAAACTGTTGCACTCTTAAGGTGATGTAACCTGTCTTTTTCCCATGAACGTTTTTGTATTCACAGGATTGTTAGGAGAAGTATTAACATCTCAGACATTTCATTAACCTGGTTGCTTTTAATGAAGGTGACTTGCTGATTAAAGTTGCATTCAAAATTATAAATATTTAAGCCTCGAAGTGGCATAAGTAGTTTTTTTGAAAGTTTAAAAAGGCAAAGAAGTTCGATTCACTTTAGTAGTAGTTACGAGTGATCATTTTATCCCTGGATTACTTTGACTCTACAAAAACTTAAATTATTAGATTATTCTCAGGCTAGAGTGAAAAGAAACGTCTGTTTTCTTTGATTTCTTATCAGATTCATGGACGTTTATAAGTAAAGAACATCAGTGATAATATGTGTAAAATATGTTAAATGTATATTTTAAAAAATATGCACAGCTTGTCCGTGTGTTCATATTTAACTTGAGTTACAACTCTATAAAGGAGTATGAACTGTGATGCAAACTACAGCAAAGAAGCATCACTATAATTTTTGCTTTCACCCGTACGAGAAATTTTTCCCTCCCTGGCTTCCTAGTCTCATTTTAAGCACGTCTGGTGTATATGATGCTATTTAAAATGATAATATTTGCGTCCATCTGTGTGTGTTTGTGTAGCATCCTGTACGCAGACATCGTGGGCTTCACAAAGCTGGCGAGCACCTGCTCACCAGAGGAGCTGGTCGCCGTCCTCAACAAGCTCTTTGGCAGATTCGACGACATTGCCAAGGTAAGAAACACCAGCACGTGCAGCCCAAAATAAACCACTGAAGGAGAGTTTAGTGTTAGTTATAAATCTCTATCTCCCTCTGTAGAAAAATGGGTGTCTCCGCATTAAGATCTTGGGTGACTGTTACTACTGTGTCTCTGGTCTGCCCGACCCCATCCCCACCCACGCCAGGAACTGTGTTCAGATGGGGCTGGACATGTGCACCGCTATCAGGTCAGTGGATCTGGATTCATCGAAAGTACTAGGTTATTTCATGCGTGTACATTTTCGTGTGATTATTTAAATTGTTATTATAAAATAACTTTCTTTGGAACATGATGTTGAGGGGCCTCCCACGTGATTTCTGCTTTTCCAGCCACCAGAATAAAAGCCCTTCAGTGCTCTTCATTTGCATAAACATACTGTGCTCTGTTCAACTTCCTCATGCTTCTCTTGGCACTGTTATTTCACTTCTCTTTCCTCTTCAACTGAAACCACACTGTACTATATTATCGCTAAAAGCACACAGGTACAGGTAAAGCTCCAAAATATGTAGAAGCTCACATTTTTAGTGAGGTCTTGTGTTGGAACACCAGAGACCAAAAGTAGAAATGTTTGGTTCTCTTGGCTTTATGTCGCAATTCATGGCAGATCTGCATCATATATCTTATTATGACATCTAAGTCTGACACTGATGTTGAAATCTGTATGTGCCATTGCTAAATATTAATTAGACTTACATACTTTAAGAGTGTGAGATATATATTTTAACTAAAGGAGGCAAAAATATGAACCCTTCTGTTATGTTTATATATGTTTTAGTCTTAATGTCTTTTATAGCCAGATGTTTCTGGTGTACATTAAAAAATTGTTTGAACATGTACTTTTACTTGGCTCCATAATCTAAAAGAGGTTAATTACACCATTGCACTAAATATTCATTAAATTGTCAGTAATGGTGTTAGTACTGTGGTATAAACTACTTTTATTAGGATTTTTAGTTTCTTACAACTTTTGGATGATTAAACATGCACCAGGAACATTATGCTGTCCCTGACAAATGAACATAACAGGAGGATTAAGAGCAGTTTTTCTGGTGTGACAGATGTTCCGACATGAAAACACAGACATTAACTTGTTTTACACTCATACAGTAATATATTTTGCTTCTTTTCTTGCGTTTTTAGAGCTAAGAATACAACTCATATGACTTGATAGTCCACCAAGGAGTGGCAGACTTTAGCTGCACCAAACTGTTATTCTGGTTTTACTAATAGTTTTGTCTCCTTGCAGTAAACTACGAGAGGCGACGGGGGTTGAGATCAGCATGCGGGTGGGAGTCCACACTGGCAACGTGCTCTGCGGTGTGATCGGCCTGCAGAAGTGGCAGTACGACGTTTGGTCACATGACGTCACATTAGCCAACCACATGGAGTCCGGAGGTCTTCCTGGGTGAGAAAAAGTTCACATCTGCTCAGAGATATTTGAGAGAAAAAGAGTTCATGCAACACGGTGGGTGATGATCTTTTTATGTAATTACTTCTTGTTATTAACAGGAGAGTTCACATCACAGAGGTGACACTGCAGCACTTGAACGGAGCGTACGAAGTGGAGGAAGGAGACGGAGGGAGTCGGGATCCTCTTCTCACAGGAAGGAAAACCTACCTGGTGATTGACCCACACAAGCCAGACAGCATTTCCAGGAGACCTAAAACGGTACGCATGGTTTTGAGTGCATGTAGAGAGCATTCAGGAAACTTTTTTTGTGACTGATATGCACAAAATTAAGATCAAGTAAATGGCAGCATGTTACCTTTACAGGAATATTTACCATATGAAAGAAATATGACAATAACTATAAATTAATTCGTGTCCGTAAAGGGAAGCAGGATAATCTTGTGTTCTATAATAATCTTGAGGTAAAAGAGCAAAAATGTTGGTTTGATCCCTGAAAGCCCTTAAAACAAACTGCAGCTTTTGGGGGGAAAAATACGTAAATAAAGTCATCTCCATCTTAATTTCAGGTGAACACTCTTGCGTCAGGAGAGACGAGGCAGCGGGCGTCGGTCCGGATGTCTCAGTACCTGCAGTCCTGGAGGACGATCCACCCGTTCGCCGGCCTCAGCAACCCTGACGCCAAAACCTCCAAGAAGCCAATCATACCCAGCAGTGCCATCATGAACCAGTCACAGCTGTCTGCAGTATGTATTTATGCTGCACATATTAATATATATAGCTGGACATGCAGCATACACAGATGCAGAAATCACATGTATTATATTGTTTGTGTGTGTTTGCTTCAGGAAAGACCACCTAGCCAGAACAACCAATCGTGGTAAGATTTATATGCAAAATACACCCGCATTATTCACATAGAATTTTCTTTTTGGGCCTTAAATGAGTGTTTTTTGCAGATATAGAGGAGCTCTTTCACAGCATTATTTTATTTGTTAAGTCTTAAATTTAGGGTTTGTAATAAGGGATTGTTAGGTTTCTAATGTGTTCTTGTTTTGTCCCAGTTATGTGGTAGATCATCATGTCAGAGGATCACTGGACACGCTGGACACGGCAGGGTGAGTTTAAAAATGTTTAAAGCAACTTTTTTAATGTGAAATACATTAAATATTATCTTTGTAAAAGCAGGCAATCCCTTTGATTTCTCTCTTATTTCATACTGACACCTCTGTGATGGTTTCCCCAGTGTTTTAACCTTTTTATTTTGATTTTCCATTAAGGAGGAGAGCAAAGAAGCTCAACTGTCTGACTCTGCTGTTCAACGACCTGAGCCTGGAGAGACAGGTAGCTTTTTCATTCTCTGATTTATTACGATCTACTTCTCTTCATTTAAACCAATTATGTCTGCTGTGTTTGTTTGACATCCACGTGTTTGTGTTTCAGTTCCGCCTGTCGGACGTAAAAGGTTTACACCAGTCGATGAGCTGCATAGCTTTGGTCTTCGTTACCCTTTTTGGCGTCCAGATGCTCGTCTCTCCAAAGTGAGTCACATTCACACATGATACCAGACTTTTTACACTCATTATGCACTGAATTAAATCAAAATAACATCATGCCTTTCCTTATTTTACTGGGAAAACCCTCTAAATAACTTTGTCAGAGCCCAAAACATCCTGTCTCGCTAACTAATTGCCCACTTACTCAAATGTGTGCAATTTTCATTTTCTCACCCTTCAATGAGGGATAAACAGTGTAAATTCTTTGTTTTCTGTTTCCCTCTCAGTAACTTTGAGATGGCAGTGTCCTACGGCGCGACCTTCCCTGTGATGGTGCTGCTTCTATCCATCGCTTTCACCGGATACTTGGAGGTAAATGAACACCTGTGGTTAAGTGGTTAAGTGACAGCAGCAAATGAAAAAAGGTGTATCTAAATAAAAATATACTACAGAAGATGAGCAGGAAAAAAAAAAAGATAAGAGAAAGATAAGTTGGGATAAGAATCATGATTACAGTGACTCTGAGTGTTTCTGTGTTAAATGTTTGGCTGCGTGTTTGGTTTTTCAGAAGTGGCGCTCCAAGATGCCGCTGAGCGTTCAGTGGATATCCGGGCTGTCGCGTGGTGTCTCCACCAGGGCGGTGCTGCGAATGTTTGTGATCATTCTCTGCGTGCTCATCACCCTGCTCATGGCCATCCTCAACTATGTGAGCTCCTCTCATCTCTCTTTTTTCCTCACATTTTCAAACATCAGTCAATTTTATATCGTTATTATTATTTTTTTCTTTCAGTTCTTCATTCCAGGAAACAACTGCACGTTGAGTAACAAGACAGAGCTGCAGGGTCTCAAACTCTACACCGGGCCTGTAAGAACATTTCACCATTAATCCATGTTTCTATTCATCCTTATAATTTATTTTTTTACATATTTTAGTGAACTCTTTCTTACAAATACATAAAATAATTAGAAATTCTGTAAAAAAATGAATAAATAGACACATTTCATGCACATTATACTTGTTAAGTTATGATTTTTCAGATGCCGAAGACACAAGAACAAAATCTTTGCACAACACAGAAAAGAAAAGGAAAAGAGTGTATGGTTCATTAGTTTTAATGAAGAGTTTGTCATACAAAAGCTGCATTTCTTGTAGCCTTTAGTGGAAAACATCAGCTTTACCACTGCCAGGCTGTTTAAGAGGCTTTTCATGAATTGACTGACAGTTAGTGCTTCATTTTTTTTTTACTACTCAACAGAATTTATTTCATTCTTTCTTCAATTATAAAGGAGAACTGTTCTGTACCTATAACCATAAGACAGGTTTACTGTTGATCCACGAATGTTGAGCGCTCCAGTACAAACTTTGAATGTCACACCTAACTTGTCATAACCACATTTTTCCTCACTTACCTCTCTCTCCAAACATGCAGTACTACCTGTACTGCTGCCTGCTGGCCATGCTGGGAGTGATCGTGTTCGTCAGGACGTGTTTGTCTGTGAAGATTCTGCTGCTCACCTTGGCTGTGGTGGTTTACTTGGCCCTCTTCCTCCATGTTTACGCCCCGAGGTCCTACTGCCTCATCGACCTGCTTTACAACGGCACCAAGTGAGCGACGCTGTGAACTCAGTGTTAATGTGTCCAAACATTACAGGTACATCTCAAAAAATTAGAATATCATGAAAAAGTTCAATATTTTTTTGTCACTCATTTCAGAAAGTGAAACCCATATATTATATAGACTCATTACACATAGAGTGAAATAAATTTCAAGCCTTTATTTCTTGAAATTTTGATGATTATGGCTTACAGATAATGAAAGCCCCAAAATTCAATGTCTCAGAAAATTAGAATATTGTGAAAAAGTTCAATATTGGAAAGTCATGGTGTCACACGCTAATCAGCTAATTAACTCAAAACACCTGCAAAGGTTTCCTGAGCCTTTAAATGGTCTCTCAGTCTGGGTCAGTAGGCTACACAATCATGGGGAAGACTACTGACTTGACAGATGTCCAGAAGACAGTCATTGACACCCTCCACAAGGAGGGTAAGCCACAAAAGGTCATTGCTAAAGAAGCTGGTTGTTCACAGAGTGCTGTATCCAAGCATATTCATAGAAAGTTGAGTGGAAGGTTAAAAGTGTGGTAGGAAAAGGTGCACCAGCAAAAGGGATAACCGCAGCCTTGAGAGGATTGTCAAGCAAAATCCATTCAAGAATTTAGGGGAGCTTCAGAAGGACTGAGGCTGGAGTCAGCGCATCAAGAGCCACTACACACAGACGAATCCTAGACATGGGCTACAAATTCCTCGTTCCTCATTCCTCGTGACAAGCCACTCCTGAACCAGAGACAACGTCAGAAGCGTCTTACCCGGGCTGTGGAGAAAAAGAACAGGACTGTTGCTCTGTGGTCCAAAGACCTCTTTTCAGATCAAAGTAAATTTTGCATGTCATTTGGAAATCAAGGTCCCAGAGTCTGGAAGGAAGAGTGGAGAGGCACAGAATCCACGTTGCTTGAAGTCCAGTGTGAAGTTTCCACAGTCAGTGATGATTTGGGCTGCCTTGGCATCTGCTGGTGTTGGTCCACTGTGTTTTCTGAAGTCTGCAGTCAACGCAGCCATCTACCAGGGAACTTTAGAGCACTTCATGCTTCTGTCTGCTGACAAGCTTTATGGAGATGCTGATTTCATTTTCCAGCAGGACTTGGCACCTGCCCACACTGCCAAAGGTACCAAAAGCTGGTTCAATGACCATGGTGTTACTGTGCTTGATTGGCCAGCAAACTCGCCTGACCTGAACCCCATAGATTCTCTATGGGGTATTGTCAAGAGGAAGATGAGAGACACCAGACCCAACAATGCAGATGACCTGAAGGCCGCTATCAAAGCAACCTGGGCTTCCATTACACTTGAGCAGTGCCACAGGCTGATCGCCTCCAAGCCACGCCGCATTGATGCAGTAATTCATGCAAAAGGAGGCCCAACCAAGTATTGAGTGCATAGAAATGAACATACCTTTCAGTAAGCCTGTTTAAAATCCTTTTTTTTTAAATTGATTTTATATAATATTCTAATTTGCCGAGACACTGAATTTTGGGTTTTCATTATCTGTAAGCCATAATCATCAAAATTTCAAGAAATAAAGGCTTGAAATATTTCACTCTGTGTGTAATGAGTCTATATAATATATGGGTTTCACTTTCTGAATTGAGTGACAAAAAATATTGAACTTTTATATTCTAATTTTTTTAGATGTACCTGTATATTAAAACTTTTATCGACACAAAGATCACCTTTAAGTGAAATCCAGTTTGCCTCCTAAACAAAAATGATCAATGTCTTGTTTTGGTGAAATAGTTAAAATAATCAACAAGTTGATTTACAGAAAATGTTGTAGTATTCATTTTTAAATGCATTAACTATTTAAGTAATTGAGGAGAAAAAGTGTGCAGGCCTGAATATATTAAGTATAGAAGTGTTGAAGCCTGCTCGCCGGACACGCTGTCACACAGACTCTCAGTAATCCTGCTGAAGTTCACTTTCCACTCGTCCACATTCATTCAAAGCTATCTGTAGTCATCACACCGTCTGTCTCGCTCAGCCGAGGTGTTGGATTTCCTGCCTTTTGTCTGACACTCGAGTCCAGATTATGAGTCCTCGTCTGGAGTTTCAGATCAGCATCATTTATTCAGAGGTCTCCCCGAGGGAGGGGGGGCTGTGAGATACAATACTGTCTTGTCTGAGGAATTATGTAAGGAAGGAAAAAAACAAGTGACAGCAGGTCAGTAGTCCAGATGATGAGACTCTAAATATGTAAATGTGCTTTTTCTACAGGCCAGGAGTGCTGAAGGACCCTCAGATCATGTCGGGAGTTTGGCTGGTCATCTTTTACATTGTGTGCCTCATACTGGCCAGACAGGTAAGTGTGTGTGTTTACAAATGTTCATACAGCGCGTCTTTAAAGAGTTTTTGCTCATTTCGATTCAAACAAACTTGCGTTCACACATGCTTCCTGTCAGGACGAGCTGGGGTGCCGAGTCGACTTCCTGTTGGATCGCTGTTTCCAGGCGGAGAGGGAGGAGATGGAGACAATGGAGAACGTCAACAAGCTCCTCCTGCAGAACGTGCTGCCGCTTCACGTCGCCTCCTTTTTCATGGGCAAAACTATTCGCAACCAGGTAAAGAAAAGACAGCAGAGATGTACAGTTAATATTCATCATCAGTTATATGACCTGGTTAGCACACAACTTTTACATCTCATTTTCTACTGTATTCAGAGTGAAACTGATATTAAAATGTGAGGGATGATACATTTTTAGATCACAAGAAAGTCAGCTACCACCCTAACTGAAAAGACAGAGAGATAGTGAGACTTGTAGGCATGCTTTTTAAGAAACATTTTAAGAAATGAGATTTACACCAAAAAGTTGATTTTGTGGCATTTTGATACCTGAGAATTATTTTTTTTATAGTATCTCAGCCATTAAACCTGTTTGAAAGGATTTATTCCAAAACTTAAATATTATATAGCAAAAAATGACATATGCTCTGATAGTTTTGAGTCATTATTTTTAGGATGTACAAAAAGTAGGTTTGACCCTTCTGTTAAATCTTAAGTCCTTCACTTAAAAAAAAGAAATCTGTGTTTCAGGACCTGTACAGTCAGTCATACGACTGCGTGTGCGTGATGTTTGCCTCGGTGCCTCAGTTCAAAGAGTTTTACAGTGAGAGCAGCGCCAACCGGGACGGCCTGGAGTGTCTGCGCTTCCTCAACGAGATTATATCAGACTTTGACGAGGTATGAGGAAGAAGATACTACAGTGTGTACTGTCAGTGTCAGCAACATTTTGTCCATAATTACACTTCTCTGTCTTGCTCTCTCTTCGCCGCACAGCTTCTCTCCAAACCCAAATTCAGTTCAGTGGAGAAGATCAAGACTATCGGCAGTACGTACATGGCTGCTGCGGGGCTGACGCACTCGCCTGTGGGGGACGAACAAAAGGTTTGTTTTGTCTCCTTTTGCTCACACGTTTCTTCACAGTCCTTGCAATGTAAATCAAAGTGTGTTCATCCATTTTTAAAAGCAAAATCTTTCCCATTAGTTGATTTAAGACACCCTGCTGTACATTAACATGATCTCTGGCTCCCCCTGCAGAAAGTCGAGATGTCCTACAGTCACGTGCGCTCCATGGTGGAGTTTGCCATTGCTCTGATGGGCAAACTGGAGCTCATCAACACACACTCTTTCAACAGCTTCAAACTCAGGATCGGTGAGTTTATTCTAGATGAGTTCTGACAGAATGGTAAATCAAACTAAAAAAATTGTTTGTCTGTCCCAAATCTAATTCTGCCATTTTTATGAGATAAAAACTACTTTGAATGATTTAATGAAGTAATTCAGACTCCAAACTTGATTGAATCTGCAGATTCCTGTACACCATTCAGTGTTTGAATTGTACTGTGATGTATTAATATGATGTATATATAATATTAACAGTAATAATATTTGGGATAAAAGAAAGAAAACTAAACATATCTACGTAATACTTTAGACTGTAATTAAACCTCCAAGGAGGGACTTTAAAGAGACAAATGTATGTTATGTGTTTCTGAACATGTAATTATCCCTCCCTGTTGCTGACATGCAGGAATAAACCACGGCCCGGTGATCGCAGGAGTGATCGGTGCTCACAAACCTCAGTACGATATCTGGGGCAACTCCGTGAACGTGGCCAGCAGGATGGACAGCACAGGAGTGTTGGACAAGATACAGGTCAGAGACAAAAAGAGCCTGAAGAAAAGTAGAGGAGGCTCAGACAGTGAAACATCCTGCACCAAAAGGAGACATTAAAGATGAATCCCAAATACACATTACAGGGCATGAGAACAAAAAGAGGGGAAAAGACTAAAAATGACATATTGAACGCTACATGTCGTGTATTCATTGGTCTTTTAGGCAGAAGTGTATTAATGGACGTGTTACTGGATAAAACCTCACACATTCTGTCCTTTTCTTTCTGCTCCCAGGTGACGGAGGAGACGGCCCGGATGGTGGAGAGTGTGGGCTTCGGCGTCACGCTCAGAGGAATTGTCAACGTCAAGGGCAAAGGGGAACTCACCACCTACTTTATTAACACGGACCAGTCGTCTCCCCAGTTCTGACGCGCAGTCACCTCCTGAACAGACTCTGTACTGACTCACCTCTCCGGCCTGCGTGCAAACATTGGATGGGTTCACTGCAACTAACCTGACACTACATGAGTCACCCACAGAACTGTGTGCTTGTCCAGGCCTGTGATTATCACAAACATCTGCACTGACTCAATGCTGAAACTGAGATGCAGCAATACCGTTAATCCTACACATCTATGAAGGAGCTGTCTTTGTCTTTTAGGATGAGACAATAAATAAAATCCTGACCGGTTAAATGAAGGCTACAGCTGGAAGCAGAGAGCTTCCTCCTCGTGGACCATTTGATGGCAAAACATGTTACTTTATCTGCATCTGTACTGTATCTGGGTTATCCTGTGAAACTACTGCAGGTGGGGCGAGTCCCCATCAGACACTGTATTATTCTGAAAACATGTAATATGAATTATGCTTTTTTTTGGTATGTTTAATGCGGCTGAATCTCGTGTTGACATGTGATGTAATTTATTGGAGAAAAAAAACAAGGTATGATCTGAGATATACCAGACTTCTTTTCTGAAGGATATTATTATGATATGTTATTTACACATTTTATTTCTTTCCAAAACAGTTACAAAATAGTTTTTTCCAGCTTTAAATGTTGGTACAGAACATTTTCTGTCTTTAAAACTATGGAAAATGGGTTAGACAGTTTGTGTACTTGAAACATCTGAAGGCTTCATTAGATGATTTAGAGCACAGGAAAACAGAAAAAAGTTAGTTTTTCTCTGATGTATGCTTTTAGTTCCTATTAAGCTGCAGTGAAAATGATTCAAATTACCCAGCCTCACTTACAGTTCGAAGTTCTCAAGCCCCATAAACATGTAGGAGGACACATTACTTTGAGGTTGCACAAAAAGTTTAGAAAACCACTGCAGGTAGATTTAATCCTTCCGAGTCCCCGATCATGCCGGCGTGATCAAAAAGAGATACCACACATTGGTATAGTAAACATTTTCTAAAGGAGAAATCAAAAGTATTCACAAACAGCCAATTATTACATTGTTCACTACTGCCCTCAACTGACACTTGTTGCTGTGACACATCTGCACCCAGGCATCATGATGTGTTGTGCCATGAAAAGTCAGAAATGTTGCACTTTTTGTAAAATGTAGTATTTTTTTAAAGGGAGTTCTGCATTATCAATCTGTTGATGCATTGATGGCGCACAGACTACTACTTTTACTTTTGATTTTGTGATGTTTCTGTGAGGGATGAAGTGAAGTGTGAATGAAATAAAAGGTGTGGTCAGTGTAGGGAAATATTTTTCTATTTTATTTATAACTAATAAAAAAAGTACAGCCTCAGACGTGCTTTCTCCTTCATGCAGAACATAGACATAGATATGGTTTTGAGCAGAACTGTGGAATTTCCCTCAGTTCCGGAAACGCCCACACGCGCTCTGATTGGCTGTAATCCCGTTCCACAGCTGAACTTTACTCGCTCCTCATTGGTCCCCGCAGGTGTCGGTCGCTGAGGCTTCCTGCTTCACAGTGTGGTTTGTTATTGAAGCGGAGCGCCTTTAAATGTGAGTGGAAATGTTGATGAAGTTTGGCGAGTGTTTGATGAACGCCTACAAGTCTTATCAAAGTTGTCGGCGAGGTTTGTCGGTCGAAAAATACGACGGAAATACAGCTTAAAGGATTTTAACGGCTTTTCAGCGGCTTATTCTGTTTGAATGAGGAAAGTTTAAATGCGATCGTCGGTACCTGACATTAACGGGAGCTAAACGGACACGTCTCGGCTCTGGTACCTTTTAGATTTATTTTAATTTATTTTATTTTTTACAGGAAAATGAAAGGTTTAATTAGGCTGTGAAGAAGCGACACGGACACACTGGAAGATGTCAGGGGCCCATGAGCAAGCCAGGAAGCGTCGCACCCCGAAAATGTTCTTGGTATCGACCGACCTGAAGGTCCAGGACCAGCTGGACGGTACCATTCGGCTGCAGCGGGGGTTCATCTGCCAGGAGCAAGAAACGGGCAAAACCAGAGGAGACTCCCTTTGGGTCAAGGTATTAACATTAAATATATTTAAAACATAAAATTAAACATACACAGGGACACTTTTGGACCATATAATATAAAAATGTATAATATATTAAATATCTTTCATGTAATTTCTCAAACTCAGCCTTGCTTTCTATACTGTTATTTAGATTATCTGTTTTTAATCTGTTATAATTGAATATATTTTGGTTTTAGGACTGTTATTTTTCTAGATATTCTGACACATTAAAGGCAAAACAATTTAAAGTTACTTTTCAAGCAACTCTACTCTCTATTAAAACATAGAGTTTGAATATTTAAGAACAAATGCTTAAATACAAAAATATTTAGTTTGTTTGGTATGACTGCATAACTAACAATTAGATTAGTTTTATTATAATTGATGAATATTATCATACTTAGTTGTTTATTTTATGTTTTATACATTTTTGTATAATTTTATTGTATAATTACTTTCTTTATTTACATATTTTATTGCTATCATGGTGGGTTCGTGTTCAGATTGTGTTTTCTAGAATTACGTTTGCTTTTTATAACAAATGTTTGTCCAAAACAAATAAAATAAGACTTTGATGTTTTAAAAGATAAAATAATTAATCACCTGTCAGTCGTTTCATGCTCTCTGACTGTAAAAGGCTGAATAATGTGAGACAGATTTATATGCCCGTTGCTGGTGTCTTCCTTAAAATGTGTCTCTTCGTCTGTTACTGTACTTTGAATGAGTCACTCATTTTTCACACGGTTTGGTGCTCAGTGGTTTTTCCTCACACTCATTCATTTCGTCTTTCTGCCGCCCCGTCGTGTCGCAGGTGTTGGACAATGGCGTCATGTTGAAACTAGAGCGGAAGTTCCTGCACGAAGTCCCGGCTGACCTCAGCGGCCTGTTGGAGGCCGTCCTAGAGCCAGACGCTCGCATAAAACTTCTAAGTACAACATCCATTTAAATGAATTACAATAGTTAGTCAGTAGAAAGTGGGAAGAGAGGTAAATATTAACATTACAGCAGTTAAAATGTTTTCAAAGTAAAAGACACGGCTCAGTTTTATAGGCTTTTTTGACTGAGGAACATGTGAACGTTAAGACAATAAGTGGCTGCCAGGACAGAGTTCACATTCAGGTCATTTTAAATAAAAAATAGGAAGTAAAGCCAGATCATTTTTCTTTTGTCTTCACTAAAAAACTGGCCCCATTTAATGCTCAACTAACATGACAGTAAAGCACACACACCGTCACTAACACCATACGAAACATAGCCATTCATACTTTAATCAAATTTGTTTTTTTTATTGTTTTGTGTTTTTCAGGCAACCCGGTGAAGCTGCAGCAGTTTGCCACTTTGTCCCTTGACGCTCCGCTGTGGGTTCAGATGGGTCAGCAGGACGAGCTGGCAGAGGCCGAGCTTAAATACATCGGGCCGCTCACCAGGGGGAGCAACGCCGTGTTTTTTGGGGTACAGCTCAAGGTAAACTTGAATTGAGGATATAAAGTGAAAGCTTTGTCTTGTCCCACATATGTAAGGTTGAGGATTTAACCTCGGCTTTTTTTTTTTCATTATTTTTTTGGGGGGGGTTTACCCCTTTATTATTATGGATAGGACAGCCGAAGAAGGACAGGAAAGGTGGGAGAGAGAGAGGAGCATTAGACACATAGCCTCATACATGGGCGCACGCTCTACCGACTGAGCCACCTGCGCGCCCAGGAAGCTTTAACCTCGGCTTTTAACCACAGCTCTGATACAACGATAATGAGGAGGATGGATATTAACAGTGAGGGTCATGTCAGTGAAATTAAATGAACTAAATTTAGAAACACTACATTAACGTTCATAGTTTCCTGTGAATTCCTCATGCAAAGTTAGTCAGTTTTAGTCCAGCATGGAAATTTCTGATGAATGATAAGTACTAAATTTACAAACACTGAATGGCTGTTGCCTTTGCTGTAGTTAAAATGGGATTTAATGTGATAAAAAACATAAGAATTGAAACCTGCCTGTTCACCTGTAAATGTCTTCTTCTGTCTTTTCTCTTCAGGGCTCAGCAGCAGGTAAAGGAACGAACAACGGCTCCTATAAAGGCCACCGGCTCTTCCCCTGCCCTGAAGCCTGCGGCCTCTTCCTCCCGGTCAGTCACATCAGGCTCCGCCACTGGTCCCGCAGCAACGGCTCAGACGCCCGCGAGCGAGAGCGGGAGCGAGAGCGGGAGCGAGAGCACCACCGCGGCAGCAGCAATAATCACCCCAGCAACGGGCACCATGGCATCAGCGACCGCTCGAATCACCATCAGCAGCAGCACGGTCGTCACATCAGTTTCCAACAGCACCGTCCCAGCAGCCCCCCTCAGCCGCACGCTTTTGGGATCCTCCCTCGGACAGCCGAGTCAGCGCCCATCACGGCACAAAACCACATCCAGGTCCGAAGCCCCGCATCGCCTCCGCCGCTCCACATTGGCCAGCGGGTGTGTTTTTCCCCCTGGAGGACAACGTCTACGGCGGGGAGGTGGTCTTCTGCGGTCTCCTGCCCGGCCGGTCCTCGTCGGGGATGTATGTCGGAGTCGTGCTGGTCAGTACGACACCAGAGCCAAACCGAATCACATGAAGAGCCTGATTTAAATTTATTAGTTTACTAATTGTAGACATTGGCAGCTACTTTTACAAAAACACAAACTTCTCCTCTCATCTCTCTACTGTTAACTCTCATAAAGGCATAAAAACTTAATTACATAATTTAAAATATTTAAAAAATCCAGATTTACAAATAAAGCTGTTTATTGTAGATGGCCTTCAAAAAAACCCCAAAAAAAAAACATTTAAGCTTTCCTTCGTCTTGATTTTCTAATTCATAAAAAAATCACTGACTTAATGCTCATCTGCAGTAAATCACACTTAAGCTCTTACACTAAATTCACTTTCACTTAAGTGTGTTTATTAGGGTGGTTTTCTCTTCACTTTCAGCTCTGTCTGTCTTTGTGTTACACGTTACAGGACAATCCGGTTGGTAAGTGGGACGGTCATTACAAAGGAGAGAAGCTCTGCCACATTCCTTCCCCTTTATATGGACTGCTGCTGCCAATCGCCAAGGTTTCCTCAGGTACTGCAACCGTTCACACAACCAGACCCTCACAGTCTGATGTGTTCAGTGCTGGTTAGTTCAGTATAGTTTTCAGGGATACTTTGACAGAATATACATTTATTTATTCATCTGAGAATTAAGCCTCTGCTCAAACTATTTAAACTATTTCAGGTTATTTTTGACCTTATTATCCTGATTCATCAATTCAGCAACATAACCACTTGTATCGTATATTTTGCTGTTCTCAGAGGAAAGAGTATTATTTTTAAAGACATTATTACAAAGAATTAAGTATTTTGCTCCACTATTTTCTCTTGAAGTGTCCCAGGAAGTCATGACAGTGAGCCAGCATGAACAATAAGAGATTTCAAAGCGGAAAGAATAACTAACTGTGACACCTAAGAGACCAAACAGTAACAATAAAAGCATATCAAATTAAATTTGTGGACTCACAAAAGGAAAAACTAACTCTTGTTTCTGTGTTGTATTAGAGTCAAAGTCGCACCGTCACAACCAGCACCAAACTCCCAAATCCATCCTGAAGCACACGCCGCCCCCCGTCTCTAAACCAAGCTCTACGTCACCACCGGCCTCGGTCCCCAAGGTGGCCCTGATGCCTCCCAACAAACAAGCACTTAAACCGCCTCCGCTGCCGTCGCCAAAACCCAACAACAAGCCCATGCCTCCTCCACCGCTCCCACCTCCCAAACCACGAAGCCCGACGTCGCCGTCCGAGCCCACCAACGGCATGCACGAGCCTCCGTCGCCGCTGAGGTCGCCAGACGACAGCGACGCCGCGGGGGAGGACGGAGAGGCCAGACCGGAGGGCGAGCTGGAGGTGGGGTCGATGGTGGAGGTTAACGACCCACCGCTGTTCGGGGTCATTCGCTGGATCGGGCGGATCAGCGGGATCACAGAGCTGGTGGCAGGTCTTGAACTGGTACGGTGACAAACTCAGTTTTTGTTCTAGTTTTAGTCGTAGTTTAAAGAACAATCCATCATCTAAACATTAAAAAGAGTAACCTTACCTCCAAAATTCAGAGCACAGCACTGGCTCCTGTTAAAGGTCTCAAATTGAATCTTTGATACAGGCACAACTTATTATTTCTAACACTGCTATAAGTTTGTTTACATCTTTAATGTGCAGTAAAAGGACAAAACACGTCTATATGTTTAGTTATTATTAGCTGATAAACACATAAAGCTGATTTTTATTTTTCATCATTACAACAAACACTGTAATTGACATGGTTAAAAAAGGTAACTACTCCGTCTTTAAACTCTATTTTAGTTCAGGTTTTTGCTCACATGTTCTATTTTGTTCACTGTACATTTATTATTTTGTCTCATTTTGATATGCAATGACTGTGAATTGTATTTGGAAATGTAGCTCATACACACTAACTTTTACAAGTCTTTAATAACTGAAGCTTTCTCATAAATCTTGATATTAAAGTTTTCCCCTAATAATAATAATAATAATAATAATAATAATAAGGTAAAGATTTTAGTCTTGCTGGATTTCATATTGATTTTCATATTACTGATAAAAACAAACCCGCTCTGTGTGTGTGTGTGTGTGTGTGTGTGTATGTGTGTCAGGACCAGGAGCTGTCTCATGGGAACAGACGGCAGTTACCTCGGCGAACGCCACTTGCCGTTGCCCGGCCAACAAGGGGCTGTTTGTCAAGCTTCGCAACTGCAGACGGGACTCCCGGTTCCCCGCCCCCGAGACACCCGTCAACCAAGTGGAGCGATGCAACTCCATCGGTAGGAATCGTCTATGTTAGATCTGAAGGTTGGATTATTGTTAAGGAGACTTCACAGCCGTTATCCAGAGACTATAAGAGGAGCTAAATCTAAATTGTGTGTTGGGCAGCAGTAGCTCAGTCCATGGGGACTTGGTCACTCACTCACTCACAGACCAGTCTTCATGGAGGTGGACTGGTAGCTGGAGAGGTGCCAGTTCACCTCCTGAGCACTGCAGAGGTGCCCTTGAGCAAGGCACCGAACCCCAAGAGGGCAGCCCCCTCACTCTGGCATCTCCCTGCCAGCTTGTGTGTGTGTATATGTAAAAATGTAAAAACAACAGAGTGTAAATGTAAATTTCCCCATTGATTGAGGAACTAATAAAGGGTCTTCTTCTTCTTTTCTTCTTCGAACATGACTGCACGGTTTCAACTTGTGACGCTGCCTCCCAGCCTTCGCAGAGTGGGGCAGCGAGCGCGTGGAGGACCACACCCCTCCTGTGGAGGGCGACGAGGCCTGTGAGCTCTACCAGGGCTGGAAGAGGGGCATCCAGGGTCACCTCAACTCCTGCTACCTGGACGCCACGCTGTTCAGGTAAACTGTGCCGCTGTTTACCTGCTCTGTAACAACAGAAACCAATGAAAACGTTCAAAAACTCTGCTGAGGTGCCCTTGAGCAAGGCACTGAACCCCAACCTGCTCATCGGGGCGCTTCAAGAGGACAGCTCTCCGCCAGCTTGCATGCATGTGCATGTGCATGTGCATGTGTGTGTGTATGTGTATGTATCTGTATATGCAATAAAAAAACAACAGAGTGTAAATGTATAAATTTCCCCATTGAGGGACTAATAAAGGGTCTTCTTCTTCGTCGATTTACCACCATAACAACAGTGTACTAATGAGGTTGTCAAGTTTAAACTGGTGTACATGTTGTGCTAACCGTGTTCTCTTCTTTGCTCATGAAATATAATCGTGTTCGTCCATGTGATGAACTTCTGAACTCATGGTGTGAAGGAAGTTGTGGTTTTGTGATGTTTGAGATGCAGCAGGTGTTTGTATCTTACTTTATCTCCTCCGTCATCTCTCTGCAGCCTGTTCTCCTGCTGCAGCTCAGCAGACTGGGTTTTGTTCTGGCCGCGTGACCCTGAAGCGGACCGGGACTCCAGTCAGGCTCAGGACCTGCTGCGGTGTGAGATCGTCAACCCGCTGCGAAGGTTAGGTTAGTGTGTGAATGTGGGCTGGTGATTTGATTAATTGAAAGTAAATGTTTTCCTAATTTATTAAACTTTATGCTTCTTCTCCACATCTCAGAGGTGAATATTGTACGTTTTACTCCACTATATTCACCTGATAGGTTTAGTTACTTCACTTATCACAACTTTTCATCTTCTTCCTGTCCATCCAGTCCATCAATCTCCAGGTTTAGTGAGTTTGATTCTTTTCAAATAAACTGCAGGATGGTGTGTTGTTTTTATGATGTGATAAAATTCTCCTCTTTTATCAGATCAGTAAACTGTATAAACCCTCCTTGGCATCTTGACAAAACGGGCTGGTCTTCTGACTTTTTAGAGATACGTGGTTCAGCCACTCTCAACATATGATGATCTTGCAGACCATGATGCATTGCTGTAGATTAAGCAAGCCAACAGTACATTAAGTAGTTCAAATGAGCTTGATAAAATGCAACATCCACATTAAAGCAGCAGGAATATTAATCCAGAAATATCAAAAATAAAGTAAAACACTGACCACTTAACTGTAAATCCTGCTGATAATACTCACATACTTTTTGAATGCAGGTTTAATGTACACGGCGCTCCTCATGTGTTTTGCTTTGTTTTTTAGGTATGGCTACGTGTGTGCCAGTAAGACCATGGCCCTGAGGCGTCTGCTGGAGGCTGCCAACAGCAACGCTGGCTTCACCAACCAGGAGAAAGGTGTGTGTGTGTGTGTGTGTGTGTGAATGTGTGTGAATGCTGGAATGCTGTGCTGCTGCTACTGCTACTGTTGTTGTTGTTGTTGTTGTTTTTCTGTCCGTCAGATCCAGAAGAGTTCCTCAACAAGCTTTTCCAGCTCCTCCGAGTTGAGCCGCTCCTCAAAATCAGGTAACCTCGCTTCTGCCGTCTTTATGTCTCTCTCACACACACACACACTGCCTCACTATCACACAGGCCAGCTTATCAGAGCCTTATCAGTGAAAAGGCTCTTACCCTGATAAATCTTCAGACCTTCACAGAAAAGTTTACCTGCTTGTATTTTAGTTCTTTACTTGTTAAAGATTGCACTGCATATTTAAAAAAGTGGACTAAATTCGACATTAGATATTTGTTAAAAAGCGAATTAACAAGTGTAGAGAGTTTAATTGGGACTTGGTCTCATCTTGACTCTAAATCAGCAGTTTGAAACTTCCACAAGGTGTGTCAAGATGATTTAACAGAATAAGAAAACAAATTCAACCTCACAAAATTGATTTTCAGTATCAGTTACTGGATGTTTTCCCCCCTTTAAGCCTCTAAAACCTCTAAAAACTGAACATACAACTGGTGACAAGTAAACATGACTTTGTTTTAAGGGATTTAAAAAAAGATTTGTTCTAAATTTACTTTCATTTTCTCCTCCAGATAAGTTTTAATTGATAAAATACTCTTATCTCAACAATAATCTCAATAATAAATCTTCCTCCTCTCCTCTCAGGTCAATGACGCAGCAGCCTCAGGAGTGTCACCTCTACCAGCTCTTCCCACCAACCCTTCCCCCCTCACCCTCCTCGCCCTCGCCCCTCTCCCCGGTCGACTCCCCCATCCCCCTCACCTCGCCGTCGTCCAGCCGAATGAGGGTCGCCAGCGTCCAGGCGCTGCTCGAGTCCTCCTTCCTCCACGCTGGCCTCAAGTTCGTCGAGGTAAAAATGCAAACAAGTTGAGAGAGTTTGTGTTGTTGTTTGTTAAGACCCCATTAAAATCAGATCACGTGTTCATCACCACGTCAGGCTCCCTCCTGCCTCCTTCTGCTCATGCCCCGGTTTGGAAAGGACTTCAAAATGTTTGACGCCATCTTGCCCTCGCTCAGCCTGGACATCACAGACCTGCTGGACGACAGTAAGGACACATTTTGGAGAAACAATCTGCACTTTTGGTTTGTTTCTGTGTTTAGTCTCAGCTGAATCCAGATCTGACTGAGTTTATATCACACTTATGTTTTAGTTTACTTCAAATTTATTCAATCTAGCGACACTCGCGTCTTTTTTTGTTGCGTTTCCGTCTCTCTTTACCTTTCCAGCTCTGAGGCAGTGCAGCATCTGTCAGGCTGTGGCCGAGTGGGAGTGTCTTCAGTGTTACGAGGACCTTGACATCACTCCGGGTCGCGTCAAACAGTACTGCCACACCTGCAACACACAGGTAGACGCTTTGTGAATGTGCTGTATGTGAATAACACACTGCATGTATCTAATTAAATATCCTGTATTTTTCATATCACTGAAGAAAACCTTTTTTCCAACTTCATGCACCAAGAAAATCAAGTATTTTAGTTCTGCACAGAAGTTTTAGCATCTTTTAGCTCCTGTTTTGGTCTTCTGGTCTGTCATAGATTATACTTAATGACTTTATAAGGTGAGAACATATCAATGTCTTTTTAAGCCAAGTGAATAATAAAAACAATGATGAAGGTTTAAATGATGACTGAATCTTTTTCCGTCTCTTTTGTGTCTTAAATCTGCTTCAAACACTGACTCTGTTTTTTATTGGTTGTCAGGTCCACAGTCACAGGAAGCGAACATCCCACAGCCCCGTGAAGGTTTCGGTCCCTGGAGAACCGTGGACCGGCTCTCTGCACTCCACCCGCCAGAGGATGTCTCTCTTCGCGGTGACGTGCATCGAGACCAGCCATTACGTGAGCTTCGTCAAGCATGGCCCTCTCCCCACCGACTGGCTGTTCTTCGACAGCATGGCGGACCGCGAAGGTGAGAGGCGAAGCTCTGTCCGTTATCTGATTCGTTAACCGCCATCGAAGCGCTCACGTGTCTCTCTGCGCTCTCACCCAGGTGGCGAGAACGGCTTCAACATCCCGCAGGTGAAGGCGTGTCCGGAGGTGGGCCGCTACCTCAGCCTGTCGGAGGAGGAGCTGAGCAGAGTCGACGCTGCGTCGTTACGGGAGTCCGCCCGCCGCCTGCTCTGCGACTCCTACATGTGTCTGTACCACAGCCCCGAGCTCAGCCTGTACAAGTGACGAGGAGACACACACACAGTCCTCAGCGTCTCAGTCTTATTTAGCTTTGAGATGAAAACGTCCAGAGTAAAGTAATAACAAACATTTATTCAGCTTCTTTTGAGCATCTCAGGCTTTAAACATTACATTTAAATCACACAGCGAAGCATCATGAATAAACACCCGGTGTCTCCAAACAAAGAACAAACAAACAAAGATGACACATGTTCGTGCTCAGTTTGTACGATAAAAATCAAACTTCAAGAGGTTTACTCTCAACTATGTTTGCTTCTTTTGGTATTATTTTGTATTTTCAGACATTATCCACTGTAGGAAAAGACTATTGCGATACAGAATATCATTTCTGGCTTCCTGGACAAAAATTTGAGAGTCGCAACCGAAACGAGATTTTTTATTGTGCAGAAAATTGTGTATTTAAACCCAGATGGTTAAGAGTGTTTTTTTCTATCTGGTCTCTCTAGTAAAAACAACAGTGGGTGTTGTTAAAGGATCTTCCGGCTTTTCCAAAAATTGCCCACTACTGCAGTGATGTTGCCTCCACTGCAATGATGACACATGAGAGGCTTTAAATAAAGGTGTTACTGATGTTGTATTATTGCCACAAAGCCTTGAGGAAACTGTGAGATTTTCTACTTAAAGCCACATTCAGCACAGTGAGAATGCAGATTAGAGACGAACAGTAAATCAGCTGTATTGTTGACCAGTATTTGTTTATGATATATAAAATATATGTTCATCTGCAAATATTTTGGTGTGATAAGTAAGAAAAACAGAAGCAGCACAGAAACATTAATGCTGCGTTTAAAGTAATTTAGTAACACGGTTTGTCCACCAGAGAGCGCTGACATTAAATCTTTGTATTTTTATAATAAAATGTCTTGACAGTATGAATGTTCTTTGAAAAAACTAATATAAAGGATCCTGGTCAGAAATGTTTATGTGCTCAGGTGGAAAAACAAATATCTGATTTACAATGACCAGATTTCTCAAATATCTTGTATGTATATTTGATGTAATGATTGAAATGATGATTGAAAGACCATTGAAAGACATTCCGCTCAACATAAATTGAAGTCAGAGACAGCTAATGTGCTTTTTGCCAAACAGCCAATAAGATGATGTATTAAATTTGTTCCCAAGGCGAGCAACATTTAAAACTAGCTACATGACATAAAATATGAACAAGATGCAAAATCACTGAGACCTTCTGTGGCTCCAGGTGAACCGCAGGCTGACCTGATCTGGTTCTATCTGCCTTTTTAAAAATAACTGAGCGCGGCCTCTGAACTATACGTAAAATA
This sequence comes from Scortum barcoo, assembly GCA_023238725.1. Taxonomy (NCBI): domain Eukaryota; kingdom Metazoa; phylum Chordata; class Actinopteri; order Centrarchiformes; family Terapontidae; genus Scortum; species Scortum barcoo. The sequence goes on from CM041532.1 coordinate 9,828,095, forward strand.
AAATGTGACAATCATCTGAATTGACAGGAGAGCAGCTTCTTAACATGAACAAACCGCCTGTATTTTATCAGTGTTTCTTTCCTGTGCCTTAACGATGTTCACACTGTGCCTGTAACGTATAACACACTTTACAATACAATCAGTTTGCACTCCTTCATTTAAAGGCCAGTTTGTGTATATATATATATATATATATATATATGTATGTATAATGCCATTGCCTTAAACTGACTGTAAAGACAGATATTGTTTAATATAATACAGCTGCACATTAAGGGGACGATGTCCTCACTAATAAAAGCTTTGATGTTCTTCTAGTTTGTGTGTGAAATGTGTCCATAAACTTGCAGATATAATTCAGATTCATTACTGTCCATCCAAACATCACTTAGAAGATACGGCTAAAGATATAGTTAAAGTAAGTTTTTCATTGCTCTTAAAGAATCTATAAATAAACTTTTTTTAGAATAATTATTATATTTCTTGGAAGTATTTCTTAAGTTTCTTAACAGTAAACTTTATTAAAACATATAACAAATAACAAACAATATACATTTTGTTCATAACTTATAAATGTGCAACTGAATTATCAGCTCAGACAATTTTGGCTTCTTGCTAGTAAATTTTTCTTTATGAATATAAAATTTGGTCAAAATCTCAAATTAATTACATAAAACAATATAATCATAAAATCATATTCAGTAAATCCAAACAAACTTCTATCTAAATTGAGTGTAGATCTGATCATCAAGAGTTCCTGTGGGATCATATTAAGGGGAGTTTTTTCAACATTATAATTTCATAATAACATAAACCCAGTTGGAGTTAGTATTCAGATCCTGTACTTGATGCCACTTAAAACTTCATATTTTAGTAAGCATGAACTGTTTGACTTTTTCTGTCAATCAATTAATCAACTGATAGTTTCAGCAGTGTTTGTATGTATTCTTATTTGTTTTGTGTACAAAAACCTTCATTTATAAAATAACTAAAGGTGTCAGATAAAAGCAGTGAAATAAAAACTGAAATATATCCCTCTGAGATGTGGTGAAGTAGAAGTATGCAGTGGTATAAAAGAAAATACTGCAGTTAAGTAGTAAAAGTACCTCAAAGTTGTACTTTGTGTGTTTGTGTTTCTCCTGAAGACCACTAGAGGGCGGTCGTGACGTAATCTGCGCCTCGGCAGCGTCACGCGTCATCATTTCGTGCACCGGAAGTAGCGAGCGCAGGTCGAGTCGGTCCTTCGATCAGCGAGATAATTTTCTCCAATTTGACCTGAAAATATCGATTAACAAAGCAGGCAGCGGTCGTTTTGATGTTCCTGTAAGGTAAGATGAACGTTAAATGTCTTATTTACGTTATAATGTGTGAGCTGCTCAACTACAAGTGACAGAAACATCGTGTTTTGTGGTTTTCTGTTGAAAAACTGTTAAACATGGTTAAAAAACACGTTAATACATTAACACTTCACATTTATTGTAACACATACACTACTATGAGCCTATAGAGCCCTTATAAATCATGTTAAATGGATTTAATCTGTATGGGAGGTGCAGAACAATTTACAAAACATCTCTCGAACATATTTGAAATATGTTTGTTTATCATTTTAACAATAGACAAGTACAGCTGGACTGTTGCTGTCAGGGAAGCAGCTAATAATTCATCTTCATTACTGATTAATCTGGTGGTCGTTTTCTTGATTATTCGATTCGTTGTTTGATCCATTAAATGTCAGAAAATGTCGATCAGTTTCCCAAAACAAAAATATTTACAAAAAGGAATTTGTATTTTCTAATTCTCTGATTTCAGTTTCTCAAATGTGAATGTTTTCTACTTTCTTCAGTCCCCTGTGACAGTAAATTAAATCTTTTAGGTTGTAGACAAAACTAGATTTGAAGAGGTCACCTTTAATAAACAGTGATCGACAAATCCTTCAGCTGGGATCAAAACTGTCCAGAGTTTTGGATCAAAGGTATCCCGCGCTGAAAGTTTGACTCAGACCAAAACAAAGACTGGATCTGATTTCAACCCTTTTTCAAGATTTAGCCAATGAGATTATTTCTGAACAACTGGACCCAGAAAAGACCAGATACCGGAGGACGACCGGGCCCATCTGATCCGCTGTTTTCATCTCTGTAGGTGCTTTCTGTCTCTGAGGTCCAGCAGTGCAGCCGGTTGCCATGGCGTCTCCAGGGGGACAAGGAGGAGGAGCTCTGTCGACGCGAGGAGGCAGCGGGGCCCGGAGGATGAAGTGGGCTCTGGAGCTCAGCGTGGGCAACACCAGGTGAGCAGAAACAGACCTCGACCTGAAGGAGACAATGAAAACTGAGAGAAACATCGTCCCTGTAACGTCCTGGTCTGAGTTTAGATTCTGTCTGTTACATCTGTGTCCTCACATCTGTCTCTCCCCACTATCGTCTGCTGAAAGAAAAAATGCAAGAAAAGATATTTCCTTCAGTTACAAATCGGATCGGAATTAGCTTTCAACTACAAATGTGCACACAAGTCAGTGAAACGACAACTTCAGTATACAAGTTAGACTGTTTCTGTACAAGGAGCAGTAGTGCAGAGTGATTCATGTAATTATTGAATGTAGTAGGTGGATGTATACGTGTGTGTATAAAATATGCCATTTGTAGGTATAGCGAATATTTAAATGTTTCAGGGTTACTCACACTAATTTAACTTCTAATCTGTGGGAGTAATAGGTTAGTATGAGCAAATAAAAAACATTTAATTATTTAAAATTAATGGAATATTTCCCCTTGATGGAAATAGAAACACCAAATAATTTTTTTTGTTTTGGTAAAAAAGCTGGAAAAAGCAAAGATATCACGCAAATACAAATCCACAAGGTTTTTGTAGAAATATGGTGTATATTGATGAATGTGGGAGAAAAATAAACATATAAAACAGTTCAGACAGACTTTAAGGAGACTTTTAATGTGACAGTAGCTCTCAGTCGTAGGCAGCTCCCCTCCGTATCTTAAAAAGACAAAGCATGTGAAACAAACAGAACTAAAAGCCAAACTCTCTGTGCTGCAGGAGTCGTGACCGGCAGGGCGGTCAGGGAGACGTCGTGTACCCCATCGGCTACTCCGAAAAACCCGTCCCCGACACCAGCATCCAGGAGACGGACAAGAACCTGGTAGAGAAGGTGAAACTTTCACTTTTTGTCTCTTCTTTGGATTAAGAGATTGTTCCTTTTTACTTTGTCGGGTTTTGAAAAAAATGTGAATTCGGCTTTTCAGTTTACTTTCTCACAAACAAAAATAAGTAAGACAACTGTTTTCCTGAATTTTGGTGTTCAGTGTTTGCAAGTAATTTCATTTACTTCTCTGAAATGTGCAAAAAATGTTGCACAGAAAACCAAATCAAATAAAATGTTACATAAAAGTAAATGTGTAAAAGATTGACAAATACCAAAAGAAATGAAGAAAGTCGCTTAAATACCACAAAAGTTGAAGTTATAACTTGATGAAATGTTAAATATAAAAATACTGCGTCTCTTTCTTCCTTTGCGGTGCAGCGATGCTGGGACGTGGCTCTCGGGCCTCTGAAACAGATCCCCATGAACCTGTTCATCATGTACATGTCGGGCAACACCATCTCCATCTTCCCCATCATGATGGTGTGCATGATGGCCTGGAGGCCCATACAGGCGCTCATGTCCATGTCAGCCAGTGAGTATTCACATCGATTACGTCTCACATCGAACACATCTTTGTTTCGGGGACTGATCCAGGGTCAGTTTTCCGGTCTTTCGTTAATCCCTTTCCTCTCCCGTGTCTCAGCCTTCAAGCTGTTGGAGAGCTCCAGTCAGCAGTGGCTTCAGGGCCTCGTCTACCTGGTGGGTAACCTGCTGGGCTCGGCGCTCGCCATCTACAAGTGTCAGTCGATGGGACTGCTCCCAACACACTCATCTGATTGGCTGGCTTTCATAGAACCGCCAAAGGTAAATTACAGGATTTTGTTTGTTTTGTCTCCTTTTCTACCAGGGGCCTAAACTTTACTTGACATCTTTTCTAGAAACCTTTAACTGAATCAATTTTTTTTATTTTTGTTTTTTTTCCTCCTTAACTCTGATCTCTGATGAGTCCCGTCAGTCTCATGTGCTGTTCACTCACTTCTTGGCCAGTAGAGGGCAGATTATAACCATTTTGTGATTACACTTATGATCTTTTTCTGGTTTATTTATCACAGTTTTATATCTAAGAACTATTAATATATTTATATTCTAACTTCTGTGTACATGTTTGTCATAATTGTTTTGATTACCTCGTAACCTGCATTTGGGTAAAAGAACAGAGTAATATAGACACAACAACAGAAGCGCATGTAATGAATAATAACATTATGCAATCCAGGGTTTAGTCTCTTGATCAATTTAGTTACTAGATTACAGCGTGAAAAAGTCACATTCATGAAACATATTTTGGATTTTCTGTGTGAAAAAAAATCTCTGTTGTTATTCCCTAAAAGTTAATATTTAATTTAATGAAAGCATATTAACCTTTATGATGTCAACAGACAAGTCCTTTGTTAGACTGATAGAAACAGGATAGTTGAGGCTGCTACCAGTATTTTATTTAGGAGGTTAAAACATCAGATGATATAGCTGTCAATATTCATTTTAATTTTTTTGTTTATACAACTTATAACCCATTATATAAGCCATAATAATAAATATTCGGTTCCTTTTAAATTTATTTTCCTCAAGAATTGCAACAAAGAAATGTACTGGGCGGGACATTTTATGGACAAACATGACATTTATATTTTTGGCATTTCTCTACTTGCATTTCTTATCTTTTATTGACTGGCATTTGCTGATGAGCTAATATTATTAATGTAAGTTAATATAAGTTCTTGGCCAGACTCTAATAAATACTTTCTTGTTGTTATTCTTGTTGTAAGAAAGAAATGTACTCTTTATTTGGACTGACTGAGTCAATATGCAAATAATGTAGTCAGTATGATAAAACGTAGATACGTTGAACATCTGTGCTTTCATTAATAATACAAAATATAAATATAAAAGAAAGTAAACAATAAAATGTAACTTAAAAAAAATATAATGTTTAAAGAAAACTTGTTATGCTTTAGTTTCATGAGCCAAATTATTCCCTCCATCATAAAATTATTACAAAAGTCAGTCTAATCATGCATTTAATGTTATTTCTGGCTCAATATACTTTCTAATAAAACAGATTAAATTTGACCTTTCTGTTTCTTCTCCACAGAGGATGGAGATCATGGGCGGAGGGATGGTGTTGTGAAGAGGACGGAGCAGATTCAAATATAATAACAGAGGTTATATACTGTACATTCTCCTGTCGAAAGCTCTGCGGCAGATTCAGCCTCCACAGTTTATAAAAAAAACAAAAAAAAACAGGCGAGACGTTTGTTAAATCGGCGGCAGGATGTGCAGCGCAGCTTTCTAACGCCGGCCTCGTCCACCACACTTTCCACATTTTGGTTTGCCTTCTTTGACAGAAACGTTAACGTTACTTTACTCCAGCCTGCCTGCTGCTCTGCATCATGATTTATAAGCCAGCAGATCATCATGTTGACCAACACTGAACTACTGTACTTTTCTTTCCAACACAGCACCAGATTATTTAGCAGGCTATTTTACAGATTACAGAACTATACTCAGCATCTTTAAAACAGAACTTTATAGATCTATAAATCATACAAATGGAGGCCACAGTATTTTAATTTTGCCAGAAAAGGATGTCTTATTAAGTTGTGTTACAGCAGAGTAGTTTTCTTTTTCTTTTTTTTTCATTATTTTGTAGTGAAACGCTTCATTTTGTCAACATGATTTCAGCATGCTAACCAGCAACATTTACTAACCTCTTTAATTTATAGGTCTGTTTAATTTATACTGATTTGCTGTATGAAAATGTTCTATGAAATAAAATCCTTATTGGCTGAATTAAAATGTTTTAAACCGTGTCAGTAAATGTGGTGGATTGTTTGGATGTTGGAAATTTCCTCTAAAGGAGATGTTTTGGAAAGTTGTGATTCATCAGATGTTGTAAAAAAAAATTATAATCATTGAAAGGCGTCAACATCTATAATGTAAGAAAAGCTCTTTAATGATCTTCATTATAAGACACATTTGTTATCTGTATCCACTGGCTTGTTTGTTTTCATTGCACTGGGTGTGGGGAAACCGAATAACCTTTCAGTGAAACTTGACGATCTTTTATGTAAACCTAATCATGTAAACACTTGTATAAAATAAGTAAAATATCTCACTTGTATATATATATATATATATATATATATATATATATATATATATATATATATATATATCTATCAACCTGTACTTTTAAATCCTCTATTACATTGCCACAAATCAGAAACTTTTTCTCCAGCAACTCTGAAGAAGAAATAATGTTGGAAAAAAACATGAATTTGTTTACTCAAGATGATAAGATATTTTAGTCACCAGCACAAGAAAACCAGCTTTGTTAATTTAAGATAACAGTATGATTAAACACACACAGTTGTGCAATATAACAATATGAAACTTGGATTGAACGTTCAGACAACAACAACATATGTATTATTTACAGTAAAATTAGAATTTTCTCAAGTTTGGTAAGAAAATTAGAGCAACCACAGCAGTTTGGTCTTCCATACAGAAGTAATAGCATGTTAGAAATGATACCAAAACTGCAGGGCCCATTTAGTTAAAACTACCAACTAAAGGTGTGAAAGTTTGCATAAACAACTTGTCGACCTATGAGTAACACGTTAAGGCTTATTTATTTAAATTTAAACCAAAATAGGAAGCAGTTTTTAAAAAAAATCTGCAACATATCTGCAGTTTTGACTCTAAACACTTTTGAAACTCAAACCTCTTATTTTCCTTCTTTATGATGTTAATATTCGTCTTTGTGGGTGTGTGTGTGTTTGGTATTGGTATCAGCAGCAACACCCTGGGCGGAGAACAAAAGCATCCAGGTAAGGCAGAGGGAAAACTTGTGAGGCGAGTAGCAGAAAGGCTGCAGAGGTTTGTCATGGACACAGATGGATGGGTGTGAAAGGTCAATTTACACTCGATATCCCATAATGACAGAGCGAAAACAGGGCAATAGATATTTTTTAGACATATATTTTTCTGAGATAAATTTCCAAAAGGTTTCTGTCAACTGGCAAAACTTTACGAAAATGTGTATGTTGAAAATGTTGTCCGTTTGCTTTAAAAATAAAGTTTATATGCTACAACAACTGATGTGGTTAGATTTTGGGCCTTTTTTCTTGTATTTGTTTTAATTTAGCTTTAACAACCAGTGTTTTGGGAATAAATACAATAATGTTTGTTGTTTTATTCCTGGTCAATATTCCTATTTATGAAAACATATTTTAATACCTACATTCCTTTGCATAATATCTGTAGGTAAGTTTGATGTTTAAAAATATGAGATAAAAAGTCACAACTATAAGAAAGATTTTGACCCAAACCTTTGACTAATATGCCTCTTGAGTAGTATATCACAACGGAGGAAGAGCTATAAGTGTATTTACTAATGTACGTAAGTGCAAATTTGAGGTATTTGTACTTAAGTATATGCAACTTTACACCTCTACCCCTTCTAGATGTTCTTCTTTTTACTCCACTACATTTATTTTGTAACTGAAGTTACTAGTTACTTTACAGATTTAGATTGTTGATACAAAATATAAACTATTAGCCCAATTCTTTACACATCGTTAGTGTAAAGTAGCTGAAATTAGCCTAATGATTATACCAGCTGCAACATTAAAGAGGCTTACATATTGCATCACCAATTATCATCCAGTAATATAATATAGAATATATAGTTAGTTTGTTTTTAAACTCATTTCCGTACTTTTACTTTTGGTAAATGTAAGTATAGTATAGTTTAGTAAGTATATTGATACTTTAGTTTTAAATACAGGGCTTTTACTTGAAAATTTGTATTTTCACACTGTGTTTTTGGTACTTTTAGTCAAGTAAAAGGTGTTAATACATGATAAATCACAAATTTAACATAGTAAGCCAACATTTTGATGAATTGAAGCCTTATATTTTAGACTTAGCTTGTGTAATTGACTTAGTTTCTGTCCTTTTTTTAATCTTTTTTCTCGTAGTAATTTTACTTTGGGTGGACTGATCTTCCATTACATACCTCGGCTCCCCAAAAAGTCTCGGAGTACGGACGGACCGGTCGAACTCGCCCGACCCACCAGGCCGTGAAGGGGCGGGACAGGTGAGGAGGGAGCACCATAAAGAAAGGATGGGCAGCGTCTCCGGCGTGTGCTCCCTCCATGTGAGCGACGGGGAGCGAGAAAAGTAGTTTTTTAGCGAGTTGTTGTCGTCCTTTTTGCGTTTTTTTTTTTAACGGTCGCTGTGGCGGCGTTCTTTCCGACCGTTGAAGTCAGCGAACGTTCTATTTTTAAACTCACTGCGCGTGCGACTTTTTCCAAATCAGTAGGTAACCTTCAACTCTCAAAAACAACTTTAAACTTTTTTTTTACCAAATTATTTTTCTCTAAGTGTCAAATATAGTTTTTTATATATATATTTTTAAACTATTTTATTTTTTGTTTTAGTTGAACTTCTCGTCGCCATGGAGAATCACGACCGTCACTCGGCAACGCGAGAGTATCCACATCCGTTCGTGCACGACGTGAAGCTGACCAGGTCTCAGAGGATCCGGGTAATTAAAACAAAATATACACACATTTGTCAACTTAGCGCCTTAAACTGAGCGGAGAGGCCGACAAACTGGCACCAATCCGCAAAACATTTAATTTAACAGCCACCTAAGTCAAATAAACCTCGTTAAAGGTGATTAATTGCGGTGGAAAGACTCAAAATGCAGCACCTGAAGCTAATCAGGCAGTAATTTGCTTAGGCAAGGTAGGCAAAATGTCACCTGCTTGACTTTAATGGCAGGGGCCAGTGAGATAACTACCTTCATAAATATAGCTACCCATATTTCTGTTTTCCGTTTTTAATCCTCCACAAGAGAACAAAGAGTCTTTCTGTCTCTGCCTAAGCACAACAGCGTGTCATAAATGTTTCCAGGTATAGACATGCCTGACACATAAACATACCTGAGTTGTGTAACTCCATGACAGACACATCAGGGCTGGGCAGTGTGTCAGAAATGAGTAATTATGATATCAGCAAGCATGTTTGGGGTTTATTTTCAGTAAAATGTGGCAGAAGTCCCATCTGACACCACTCAATGCAGAGACCTGTGTGTTATATTGCATCGAAAGTCTTGATACCAGTGAAACAAAAATATTTGATCTCTTAATTATTTTTTAAATGAGTCAAACTGGATTAGTTATTCAGAAGTCAACTTAAATTATAATTTTGTACACAGTTTTTATGTAAAAGTCAACTCTGAAGAAGTCTACTTTCAAAACATAATGTATTTAGTGGAGCTGCAACGATTAATGGATGAGTTGTTCAGTTAATCGCTGACTATTTGACAGATGAATCTATTTGAGTTATTTATTTTTAAGACTTATTTATGTGACTTTGTACACAGTGTTTAGGTAATGTGTTAAATCGATGGAAGTTTAGTTTCAGAACATGTAGTGTGTTTGCTGGAGCTGCAACGAGTCGTTGATTAATCGATTAGTTGTCCACTATTAAATAAATCGTCTGCTGTTTTGGTAATTGATTAATCATTTTGAGTCACTCTAAAAGAAAAAGTCTCCAAATTCTCTGATTTTCAGCTTCTCAGATGTGAATATGTTCTAGTGTCTTTCTTTAGTTTCTCTGTGACAGTAAACTGAATATCTTTTGGGCTTTGGACAAAATAAGGATGTCACCTTGGACTTTAGGAAACAGTGACTCAACATTTTCACCATTCTCTGACATTTTCTGGACTAGATAACTAGTCGTTTAATAAAGAAGATCGTCAGCACATTAATCAATAATGAAAATAATCAATGTATTTTTTCTCATCTGATCCCTGTAGGGCATCATCCTGGGCAGCATCCTCTTCCCCATTCGCGTCACCCTGGCGGCTCTCTTCTTTCTCCTCATGTGGCCTCTGGCCCGCCTGCGACTGGCCGGCCTGTCCGAGGAGGAGCGCTCTCGGCCCGTCCAGGGCTGGCGGCGCTGGCTCTTCCACCACATCGTCTTGTTCCTGAGCCGGGCCGTCTTTTTCTCCCTGGGCTTCCTGTGGGTGAAGGTCAAGGGTCGCAGGGCGGACCTGAAAGAGGCGCCGGTGCTGGTGGTGGCGCCTCACAGCAGCTTCCTGGACATGCTGGTTCTGTGTCAGACCCAGCTGGCCACGGTGGTGTCGCGGTCGGAGAACACCAGCCTGCCGGTCATTGGAGGTGAGGATCCTTCTCTGGTGGTCACAGCCTCTAAACTGCAGCTGGCAGAAAACTAATCAATCAAACAATTTTGTTGATCAGATAATCGTGTATTAGGCAGAAATACAAAACTTTGACTTGTTATTGATTAATCAGTAATGGGCTCACTACAGTTGCCATTCTGGTTTCAAATTAGAATATTTGCTGGTACTTATCATCTATTTTCATCATAATAATAAATTGAGTATATTGCTTACATGCTGTTTTAAGTCACTCCTGAAGCCTCCTATTCAAGTGTAGGACATGCAGCTGCAAATGACATTGACTGTTTGTTCAAAGTGGACATTAACACACTGCACTGTGATAGATACTTGTTTGTGTAAAATGTTTAGTTGCTATATTTTTGGTGGGGTTTTCTTTTGTGTTTTTTTTTTTTTTTTTAGAAGTTCATGTCAACTTAAAAGCATTGAAACTGCACTGTTTCATTTTTGTCCATTTCCTCCTCTTTCCTTTTTTGTATTCGCATCATTTACTGGTACGAGAGTAAAAGCCTGAAGGATAATTGTGGAAAAAGAAGTGGAAAATCACTTTGGGGAAACATGATAGAAGGCAGGCAATGGAAAGTGTAAATTAGAATTAAATGGAGCACAGTCACTGGCTCTGGCGTCTCCGATTAGACAGGATTTAGTCATTTTTTGGACAAAATGTTGTTGCTTGGAGATTATAATATCTTTTGCAGGGAACAATGCTCGTTAGTGGGATTGCCCACCCCTTAGGCAAACAACTAGGAGTAATATTTGGATTAGAGAGGTCAAGCAAAATATAAGTATGTAAGGAAGTCCAAAGATAAACAAGTGACTCACTCCTTTGGCGTCCAAACTGCTCTCCTCACTTTGGCACTTCCTGTCTAGCACTCTTGGTTGTCTTGGTCTCCTCCCCCTTTTTTTACTTTTTTTTAAAATTTTTTTGGTTCTGATTTGTTGCTGTTGTGTTTTCAGCGCTGCTGGAGTTCAACCAGTCTGTGCTGGTGAGCAGAAAGGATCCTGAGTCGAGGAAAAAAGCAGTCGCACAGGTCACAGAGAGACTGACCTCCAACGGCTACTGGCCTCAGGTGAGACATTTTACAATCGAGACACTGAGGATGACGATAGTCTGAACCTTGTGTTAATAAACTCAAATTATCTGCTTCCATCTTGGCTGTAGTCTTGTTTACAGAGCTGGTAATTACTGCCAAACTATCCAGTCACTCTTTGCAACAATTACGGTAATGCTGGTACAAAGATGAAAACAACAAGTGAGCAAATCTTTAAGAAACACCGAATAACAAATGAATTACTTTAAAGGCAAATTAGCTGGATTAACCAGGTGGTTTTCTGTTTGTGGTGGCTTTATTGATCCGTGCTTTCTACAAGCAAACAGTTGATCGAGATTAGATCAAATCTTGGGGAGGAGAAGAGATAAACGCTTCACTTTTCTGCCTCTAGGGAGTACTTCTCTTTTGGAAATTGCCAAAGTAACATCAGCTCAGGGCTTGTGTACATTTCAGTGAGGGTGAACAAAAACCAGTCTGGCACCAAAGAAGCCGGATTTGCCTAAAAACACTTTGTTAGTAAAGGGTTGTTTCTTTGATTCAGGCCGTCAGTGTTGTCAAAAAGCCAATAAATCTACCTGCAGCCGCATGTTTTTACTCATAAATCACATTTCTTCATTCTTGGCTAGATGCTGATGTTTCCTGAGGGAACCACAACCAATGGCAGCGCGCTCATCAAATTCAAACCTGGTAAGTCTGTGCAGAGTCCCACAGGGGGGGTCAGTTGTTTAAGTGTAGTCAGTGCATGGCTCAAGGTCTCTATTGTTCAGTGTGTGTGTGTGTGAGGGGGAAATGGATTGAACAGCTGGGGGAAAAGCTGTTTTTCAGTCTGGTAGTTTGGGTCTTTTACATTACTGTACCGTTTTCCAGAGGGAAGCGGTACAAACAGTCCATTTCCCGGGTGGGTAGGGTTGGCAGCAATATGTCAGGCCGCTTCTTCTGCATCCGGCCAGCGTATATTGAGTCCAGGTCTGGAAGAGGACTTCCCACAATCCCCTGTGCTTTTTTCACCACCTGGGCTAAGTCCTTTCGGTCTTGTGCAGTGCAGCTGCCATACCACACTGCTGCACTGAGGCAGAGGATGCTCTCTATTGTGGCCCTGTAGAAGTCCTTGCTATTAACAGGAGCTGAGGGGAGAGTCCAGCACATTTCAGCTTCCTGAGGAAGAAGAGTCTTTGTTGAGCCTTCTTTACCAGGTGAGCTGTGTTCATGGACCAGGTCAGGTCAGATGTGATGTGGATGCCCAGGAACTTGATATTGTTGACACGCTCAACTGCTTCCCCGTGGATGAGGAGAGGAGCGTGCTCTGTCCTCCTGGACCTCCTGTAGTCCACTATGACCTCCTTGGTCTTGCTGGTGTTCAGAACAAGGTTGTTGTTTGAGCACCACTGAGTAAGGTGCTGGATCTCCTCTCTGTAGTGGGTCTCATCATTGTCCGATATGAGGCCCACTATGGTGGTGTCGTCTGCTGCAAACTTTACGATGGTGTTTGTGGAGTGGATGGCAGAACAGTCACTGGTGAAGAGAGTGAAGAGGGCTGGGCTGAGCACGCAGCCCTGTGGTGTGCCTGTGCTCAGGACCAGTGTAGAGGATGTGTTGTCCCCGAATTCTCACCACCTGAGGCCTGTTGGTGAGGAAGTCTCTGATCCAATGGCACAGCGATGAGGGCAGTGCCAGGGATCACTTTGTTGAAGGCTGAACTGAAGTCCACAAATAGCATCCTCACGTAGGTGTTAGGAAGCTGCATGCTTATGAAGCTCATGTCCTCTTTGTTGCCGTTGTACATAGATCTTATAGGAATGATTGGCATGTGAGTGAAAGGGCGTGGCAGCTGTCTGCTCTTCCATTGTTACTCATTCCTATTTGTCTGTCCTTTTCTTTCTTTTTTTTTTTTTTTCCCAACTTGCTATTAACAGGTGCCTTCCTCGCCGGTGTCCCAGTTCAACCTGTTCTGCTGCGCCACCCCAACAAGTTGGTGAGTTACCACCGAAAAAATCCAACCCATTAACAGACATTAATAATAACTATTAAACTATAAGAATCTTCTCTGAGAGGGTTTCATAGAGTACTTCTTCTAGGGTACTTTTGTTTTATTTGTTTTTTGTTTGTTTGTTTTTAATGACCCTCAGTTATTAACAGAGGGACAAACAAGTTGAGGTGCTTCATCGGAAATGTAAAAGCCTTTTATTTCAGTGTTGAAATTTTCAGAAACAAGAGTATCAAGATCATCCAGCACTTCGTTTTTTTTTTTAGAGTTTCATTTTGTCTGTCTGTTAAATGATCTTTTACAGAATAACAGATCAGAAACTACGTCAACACTCAGACCATCCTTTTTATTGGTGGCATGACGACACAAATACAAGAGACACTTTGTTATATTCCTGCTGTTTGTTTTAACACACAGCTCTTACTCATTTGTATCTGCCATATCTTGCTCGTCCTCAGATCAGTGTGTACACTGTCCTGAGCTTTATCAGGCTCTAGTTACGTTTATGAACGTGCAGTAATGCTTCTCCAGGCCCCGCTGTGTTTGCATACTGGCTGCAGTCAGGGCGTGTAATGTGGGGAAAGTGTCATTTCTTTATTCCACCTGGTTTACAGTCTTTTTATGACTCTTCCTCAGGATACTGTTCGCTGGACGTACAAAGGAACAACCTGGTGAGTTCCTCCCACCTGTCATGTCAAATCTAACTGGTTAATGTGACGTGTTTGAGTCATAGCTCGTGATATGAGGTCATGGTTTTAAAAAAAAAAAAAAGCTGGATTTCAACACATTGTAGGCAGGATGTTACTGTAAGTAAGACAGGGAAATGAACTTCAAGGACTTTTAAAAACCCTCAGTTAAAGTCTGGTAACTTGATCCAAAAAATAAAAATATTTTTCAAGAAATTAACTCTATTACCAATGAACATAATAGAAGCGATTGATCTCATCCTAAGTGGTTTTATTTCCGCTGGTAGGAAGCTTTTTCTTGTTGACTGTATCAGTGAGTGTGAGCTAAGTAACAAACTCCTCTCTGTATAACACTACCTTCATGAAGGGAGGCTTTATTGCAGGACTGTATTTGTGTTTGTCAGGTGTGCCTAATAATAAACCGGCACTGGCCGAGTCAATATAAATTTCCATTTATATGGTTGGAGTTATTAATATAATGTGTTGGGACTGAGCAGGACTGCTTTTATATTTGTTTTTTCCTTCTGGTCTCATGGCACTTAATTGGCAGGTATTTAATCAGCTAGATCAGCCAAAAACTACACACTGTAGTATTTTATCTACATTGTCTGATATAAATTCAATGTGTTGCTGGTAAACTAAAATAAAGCGCTGAATGATCTGATCAGAACACCTTTTGCACGCTGTAGTCACCATGGCAACCTGGAGAAACTCGATCAAAAGAAAAAATCAATGAGAGACATGTTGCTGTACAACAAACTAATCATTTCAGCAAAGTTGAGTCTGAAGAGGGAAAAACACCCACTGACTTGGCAAAAAAGTTTTCTAACAAATTTTGGGAGGTGCCAGGATTTTTGTTATAAGGTTGCACACAGGGATGGTATTGATTTTTCTCAATTAAATATAATTATTTTGTTTGTTTTTTTTCCCCATCAGGCTTGAGGCACTGTGGCACACAGCTTCACAGTTTTACACCAACATGACTGTTGAGGTAAGACCACATCTTTCACCCCGTCTCACCTGTTTCTGTGTCTCTCAGTGATGGAAAATAACAGCTGTCTGTTTATTTTGCTGCAGTTCCTGCCAGTTTACAACCCTTCACAGGAGGAGAAGAACAACCCCAACCTGTACGCCGACAACGTTCAGAAACTCATGGCCAAGTGAGTAGCAGAGTCTGCAGTTGTTTAATGATTCATATCAGTAGTACAGTAGAAAATTTACTCTGACAGGCAAGGAAGCCATGCTCTGTCTGTCTTTGTTTCGGTACAGGTAGTAGTGGAGCTGTTTTGATTTGGTTGACTCGATTTTGTACACTCACGACATGCACGGCTTATTCTCTCTTGTCCAAATTATGAAACAATGTCACCTGTATTACTCAGGGGAAAAAAAGCATTTGATTCGGACAAAGTTTGCATATTGTGTCATCCCCTGATCCCCAGTGTGCAGTCCTCCTGTGGCTGTATTTTTAGCTAAACATGATGGGAATCACCTGAAGCAATAGTTGGCACAGCACTTAACTTTATTTTAAGCAGTTATCTGCCAAATGACAACAGATACAAGTTATAAACTTTTCACTTTTAAATTCAGTTTCCTCCAAAACAAACCAAAAGGTGAAGCTGAGAGATGAACTGCATGGTTAAAAGCTTGCAAATATGGGATTTATATGAGAAAAATATTTATTTAAAAAGAAGAAACTGCCAACATAACTGGGCTGTTCAGCAAACAGCACACTTGAGGCTACATGTTGTCCGATGTTTCTCATAATGCACTTTTCTCCCACAGGGCCCTCGGAGTCCCGGCTACAGATTATGTGATGGAGGGCCGAGTTCCCGTCAATAAATTGGGTGGTCTCTCTCTCCCAATTGAGTTGCCGGCCAGGGAAACGCTCTCGCTGCTGCACAAAAACGGGTGAGAAAAGCTCTGCGTTCAGGCATGGCTCCTGGTCTCAGTCTTGTGAAATGAGTTTCTGACTTTTTCTTCTCTCTCCTCAGTCTGGGAGCACTCAAAGTGGAAGCGGCTCTGGAGAGAATGATTGACAGGTGTCGGTCAGGAGGTCAGGGGTCAAAGGCCAGCGCAGAAGAGCTCGCCTCTCTTCTCGGACTGACGGACAGACAGACAGCCGTCGATATCTGTGGCCTCTATGCCAAGGTAAAACTGTGTGAAGGGAGCATTTTTCATAATTAACAGCTGCAGCAAAGCACTCAATGTTTTTGGACTTTTGTGATGATTTTGTTGCGTCATTTTGAGTATTTGAGCACAAAATAATTTGAGTGCAGACGAGTGATGCACCAGCTCTGTCTTTATTTTAAGGTTACTGAATCATCGTCTTGGTGCGCTCAGATTATCTGTGCTGAAGTTTGTTAGTTTTTAAGGTTTATTTGGGTTTAGTTTCAAACAAGGCAAATATAGGAATGAAATACGAGTGTTGTTCTCTAGATGACTCTAAATCCTTGATATGTCTCACTATAAAGTTCAGCTGTTCTGCCGTCAGTAGCTGCAGACGATTTAGAGGAAGCTGCTTCAGAGAAACTCTTCATGGCATCATCCAAAACATTGTTCTTTTTATTCAGAGAGCATCTGAGGATTCACTGGGTGATGCACTGCTTTGTTCACTGAGCGTTTTGAAGTTTGAAAGCCCTACAAAGTAAAATACCTCCAATGATATACAATAGACTTTCAAAAGATGTCTACATGCATTTGACTTCAAAGCAGATAAATGACGTGCAGAGCAACTACTAAAGCTAACGATATGGTCGCTCGGACAAAACAGCCTGCTGCAGGTTTTTATGAGTAAATTATTAATTAGCAAATAGGTTTTATACTAGTTTGAGTCCCTGCTCATGCTGTTCCCAAGCAAAAATCTGGGAAAGGAAGAACCCTAAATAAAATGTACTAATACTGTTTGTGTGTTTTTGTTTCTTAGGATGAAACTGTGGATCTCAGACAGATCTATTTGAGTGTTGCTGCTCTGTCTGGATTTGTCAGCTTCAAGTCACTACTTCACACAGCTTTTTCTGTAAGTCCTGTTATTTTTTTTTATTCCTAGTGAGAGTCTGTATTTCTCTGACTCCAGATTAAGACTTCCCCCTCCCAGTTAACATCTAAAAATGCAAGAGACTGCCTCTCGCTGTCGTTTCATTAAGGCCCATTTTCTTTTCTAAATGCGAATTCTTTTTATTTTCCAGCTGTTTGACCGAGAGGGCAGAGGCAGTCTAAGTGCAGAGGAGCTGTCCGACCTCATGGGGGCGCTGCTGGGTTTCCCTCAGCGCCACACAGCTGATCTCTACGCTCAGGCCTCTAATCAAGGCCAGCTTACTGAAGGTGAGCGTCTCTAATTTATGAGTCCAGCAGCATAACTCACTTCAATAACAGTGGACTGACAGGTACCAGCCTCCATTAGATTTTTGCCTGATTTAAGATAACTGAGGTTTCATTGAGATTATCTGTAATAAAATGAGCTAGAAGAATAAATTGATTTGCCTTTTAAGATTTAAGTTTATTTACTTTTATTATAGTAGTCAAAACAAGATATTTAAGTAGAGAAGTATAATTTTACATGCACAATCTGTGAAAATAATTGTTATACCAGAATTAAGTTTTTCTGCCACTGTTACTTGGTCAAAAAGAGCCTACTGGGTTACAGCTCTTATAGGAGTGTGAAAAGTTTAGATAAAGGTTAATATAAAGAGGAGGCTGAAGTCAGACATTTTTAGTCTTCTGATGAAGCAAAAGACAATAATCATGGCCAGAGCACATTAAAACTCCTGATGTATCTGCCTGGTTTGAACAGAAAATCTGCTGCGAGTGCTGACGACCCATCCGACCTATCAGAGGGTGCTGAATGAGTACATGCAGCCCGAGGAGGCGGGCTCTGAGCTGGCCAACGGGAAGGCCGTGAACAACAACGGAAACATGCGCAACAGCAACGGATCCCTCCGCCACGACAAGAAGTTTGAATGAGCAAAAATGAACTGAACTTTTTTAGCAGGATGTCCAATAACGAAAGGGACAAGCTGAACCAAAGGATTGTATTTATAAAGTCTGGTGTGTTTGTGTGTGTTTGGATGTGTGTATGCGTTTTTAAATCTCTATTACTGTAATATGTTACTACAGCCAATATTACAAACCAAAGAAGAAGATTTTATATTAAGGCTGCAGTGGCTCTCTGAGGTGTGTTTGTGTGAGAAGTTGGTTGTATGTTTACCTTTGTTTTTTAAATAAGAAATCTTGTTCCAGATGCTGTTAAAGGGACTCATTTACTTTTGTCATTTGAAGCCATAAAATGTCTTTATTTATACAATTTCTTCTGATGTATATTGAGTGTTTTTTTTTTTTTTTATCAAAAGGGACAACACTATGTACAAAAAAACTCCATAAAGCAAAGTTTATTTTATGTAACTGAATTCTTACATTTTTCTGTGAATGTTTTTTTTTTTTAATATACTTAATGAATTAAACTGTGAATTCTTTTAAGGAGGTCTTTCTGTATCTTTCATGGTGAAGATTTAATTACGTCTTCCTCTTGATGTTTTTCCTTTCCCCGCCTCTTCTTTCTTCTTGTCCAGCGGCCGTTTACATCTGTTTGTTTTGTACAAGATGAAGCTTTTATACTTTGTGGGTAACTTTACTGAAACAAGAGTTTGTCTCGTACAAGCGATGTTGGCTTGTTTACAACTCAATCTGGTTTCTATCGCGCTGCTTTTTCCACCAAAAGTTTCTCCTCCAGTCATATTTGAAATCCTTTTGTCTTTTATGGTCCTTCCTGTTGAGGATGGGCTTTTCCTGCAGCCAGATGTTGCTGCCTCATCTTCGTTTTTGTCATCCAACTTTTCTTCGCCTCTCTCCCAGTTGACTTCCACTCTTCTCCTCCACCTTCCTCTTTTCTTTGGACTTGAGTCAGTCGGGTTTGTTTCATTCACCGTTGTCTCCGTCTCTTCAGAGGCTCTGTGTCCATGTCGGTGTCTTTTCATCGGACTCAACATGAGGTTTGGACGTTCTGCCTCCTCAGTTATCCCTCTGGTCTGTTCTGGACTTGGTTCTGTGTCACACGGGTGATGTGTCGCCTCTTTTTTATTCACGGTCCTTTTCGACACATTTTGAGACCTCAAGCTGTAAAAGTACCACATTTCGGTTCCCATGACTTCACCACATTCACCCACTTTGCCTCTTTCTGCTAGTCTGTCGACTGTTTTGCTCGGAGACAGAGCTGGGCTTATATTTTGGTTTTCCTCACAGGTTTCCACATTGGGAGGTCCTTTCTCTGGTGACTCCTTCATCGAGCAGTTTGTCAAACCAGCATCCATCTTAACTCTTAAGCTTCTTCTTTTCTTTGGGCTTGAAACCGGCAGACTCTGTGGCTCATCTGTGACCTCCTCCTGCAATCCTCTCTTCGGTGAGAACTTCATCTCTCCTCTCTCAATCTCTGGGAGTTTGACTTTCCCCCTCGGAGGAGTCAGCTGCACCTTTTCCTCAGATGTCGTGCTCCTTGTTCGTCTCCTCACAAAACTGGAAACCTGAACCACTTCCTCTTTTCTCTCTGCCTTCTTCTCGCCAAACTCTTTCTCCTCTTGGGCTGATTTGGCTAAAAGAGTGTTTTCTGCCCCATTTTCAGCGCTCAGGTTGGGGTTTTTGGCCTCACATTGTTCCCCTCCCTCCACAATGAGTTTCAGCATCTCCCCTGCAAACTTTTCATGTCCCTTCTCTTCTGTCTCTTGAACTGCATTTTCTGTCATTGTTGCTGGGCTTTCCTCTCCTATAGATCCTGAGAAACGTCTCTCGTGGTCTCCAGGAGTCATCTCGTCTCTCTCTGGGGTGAGTTGGGTGTTTTTCGTTCCCTTCACTGAGGTCTCATCCGCTTTACTCTCTTTCCTTTCAGAAGTCTTCCCAGTTGTCCCTTCTTCTTCTATAACGGATTGCTTTCCAACATCATTTCCAAGATTTGTCTCAGACCTGCTCTCCGTTTCAGCCAGCTCTCCTGGCCTGAGTTCAGAAGAAACACCACCACATGCAGCCTCTTGAGGAACTTGCAGTCCTTCTGGTGGCTCTGCTTTTTGTTTCTCAGGCACCAAATCTGATAATGTGCCATCACAAGATTCGGAAGGCGAATTGGCTGGCACAGGAACTGCACAGTCTTCAAGACTAAAGGACTCTGGGTTGATGTCTTTTGGGATAAATTGTTCCTCAGGCTCTCTTATCTGAGCTGGTGGTGGAGGAACAGTTTCCTCAGGTTCAGTTGACTGTTGTGAGCTGACAGTCAGCAAACTGGACGCGGGATCCTCAGCAGCTTTAGCTTGAGGGTCGTCGCTTGATCCTGAAACACCTGAGGTTGTGGAGGCCTCTGAGGCGGGAGGATCCTCAGGTGGAGGTCCCTCCTGAAGCTTTCGGGACATCTGAGCTGGCTGTGTGTCTGCGAGGTTTGAAGCCGACTCTGAGGCTTCTTCTGGCTTCTCCGCTGTGGGAAACATGTCTCCCTGCAGTGTTTTTTCTGGAGGGACGGGAGAGGAGGTGGTCCAATCTGCCTTTGATCCTGTTTGATCCCTCGTGCTCAGAGGTGCTTCGTGGTTTGGATCTGAGTCCGTCTGTGAGCCCGAAGGATCCAAAGTGGGTGATCCAGCTCCTGCCTTGACACGTGAGTTCTTCGGAGATCTTTCTTCTTGGATCTCCTCCAAGGGCTGCCGACCAGGAGAAAAACAGAAGATATAAGAAAGTTACCTCACTGATTTTTATATACAAATATGAGTTGTCTGGAAATATTACAGCTTCTGTACATCAAATCTACCATCTATATAATACTGATACTGATACTCTGTAATGACAAAGCAACGAATCACCATCACAAAGTTGTTATTTTTTCTAAATTATCTTACCTCTTCCTGAAGTTTACTTAGTGGAAGGATGTCAATGGTGTCCAGATCCGCAGGAAGGAGGGAATCAAAGAAATCTGGATTCAGTGTCGACTCCACCTGCAAGACAGAGACGAAGACTCACAGACAATATAACATTTTCCTTAATCTGGTACACAGCAGGTCACTGTGTGGTGGTTATAACAGCACTTGTCATCCAACAGCATGAAATATAGTGGAAAAAAGAGCCAATAATGATTTTTTTTTAACCTTATGTGGAAAAAGGTCGTTGGACAAAAATGCTTTGCCAGATTTGTCCTAAACACCATTTTGTTGCTCTCTGATTCAACAAACATTTGTTCATGAAGTTTGATGAAGTACTCAAGTCCTTTTAATTAGGTAGTTTAATAAGCGTTAAAGCCTCACTGAAAATATTCCTACAAGTAAAAAGTGCTGCATTCAAAAACTTATTTAAGTGAAAAGTACAATATTTACCTTTGAGATTTAATGGATAAGACACTTGCATGAAAATGAAAATACTCTAAGTTTACTAAGTAAAGTATAAAAGACAACCCCTGGTTTATATGTCTTATTTATTCCTCTGATAACTCACCTCTTTGACAAAGTCCTCGTCGATGCACAGTTCCTCCAGATACTCCACGATAGAGCGGTTTTCTCTCTCGAGTGTCTCTCTGTCCTCTTCTGGCTCATTTTCTTTCACGTCCTCTTCAGTCTGAGCGGAGTCAGCGAAACACTTTGCACATTGTTTCATAATGAAGTATTATACTATAACATATTAAACGTTTTTTTTGTATCCATAAAAGCATCATACCCCTATGTGTTACCCCTACACAGACATTTCTCCAAAAATAATAATGCAATGGTGAGAAATCCCTATGTGCACACTTAATTTTATAATATAACGTATAGGTAGGGACCTTGAGACTGAGGGAGTCCATGATGCTTGTATATTCTGCAAAGGCGATTTCTGCCAGTGTTTCTTCGTCCAGAGGTGGTGGAGATCCAGGAGAGACCTCGGGCGTTTCATTCTTAGTGCTGTTGGCTTGTAGTCCGTCCATTACAGGTGTTTGTGTACAGGTACATAATGCAGGTGTATTTTTCTGCTGTTCTTCTGTGAGGAAACAGTGAAAGAAACATCAGGCACTAAATCATCAGATTAACTTTGTACCATTTTCATTTATTTAAATAATTTTTCTTAAGATCTTAAAATTTTGCCTCAAAGCAATACTAAGACTAAGAGTCTGCAATTATACTTGCAGCCAGTAGGAAGAAGACTGAAAAATACTAACACAACAGTGTAAAAATACTCCATTACAAGTCAAAATATTGTGTTTACCACTGTTTCATTTTTAACAATGTGCTGTATTTTATAAGCTTATCATGTTTATAAACCTTTAACTATCTTTAACTACGGCTCTTGGACACATTTACTGGGTAAAAAGTGCAATATTTGCCTATTAAAGGTCGTGAAATGCACATATAAAGCGGCATCAAATGAAAATACTCACATAAATTACCTCAAATTCATACTTAAATACTAGGGCATGTCTTTAATTTTGCAGTTTTGGTCATAAACTAAAATGTTGAAACTGAAATTCTAATACTGGCACTAAAGGAAACGTCAGTAGGATTCATCTACTTGAGATTACGAATGTCGGCACCAAATTTCAAGTCCGTCCCTCAAATAGTTGTTGAGATATTGCAGTCTGGACCAAAGTGGTAGATTGACCACTCGATAAACCATCATTAACATCGTCCTGGTATATAAACCCTTTGACCTCTGACCTTCTGAACTGGCCGCAGACTCTGTTAAGCGTAGCTGCTGGGTGACCTGCTGGGCTGCACTCCCCGAGGCCCTGCGTTCAGACACAGCATCACAGTCAGGAGTATGAAACCTCCAGCGTTTATACGTCTGAAATAATGACGACCTGTGTATCCCTTACAGGTCCGAGATGCTGGACTGACGGACGGGGGGCCTCAGCAGACACCTGCAACAGCCAGGAGGTGGCTCGGGCAGGACGAGCACAGAGGCAGGAGATAAATACGGCCTGCACCAGAACTCTGTCGGGTTGCCGACGGGGAGCAACACACAGGGACTAAAATTGGAAATGGACTGAGGCACGGGGGCGACGGGCCTCACGTTCAGCCAGCAGGAGCCTTGGGGGGGATCGGGGGTCAGTATGAGCTGCGGTGCAAGGGGTGCCAACACAGGCTGGGGTGCGGCAACTGGTGGTGAAGTCTGAAGCTGAGGGGGCAAAACATCCAAGAAAGGGGGGCAGTGCTGAGGTTGCATCTGGGCTTCGACCGGGGGGGTCAAGCTTCGGATCGGATGCCGGTTCAGCTCCCTCCAAGGCAGAGCATGTTGTCCTCGATCACAACTGGCCCGCCTCTGGAGCATTTGTGCAACCTTGGAAACACTCAGTGACGTCGACTGTACAGCTCGGTTGGGGTTTTCGGACCGTTCGGGGACGCCGGGTTGTTCTTGTGAAGCGCAGTGGCGAGGCGACGTGTCAGACCTGCAGGACAGCCGTGGATCCATCTTTTGTCTCTGGTGCTTGTAGCTTTCAGAGGAAATGTAAAAATATTCCCTGTCAGTTACCCAGTGTGGTAATTTATAAAAGGTCTGACTGTATTTCCAAGTATTTCATAATACTTTCTCAGTGTGCTTGAGCTGCCTCAGAGCATTCAAAAAACATCACACTGACGCATTAATTATCTCGTTGCACATATTCCTTTTACTTTATAATGCAAACATTTGCACATTCTTTGGTCAATCTTTTGCACATGCTTTCCCCTTCTTTATAAACACTGTGCAGCTCTTTTCCCTAAAAACAGATATATTTTTTAATTTTTTCTTATTTTTTTTATTTGTATTGTGCATTTCTCTATTTTTGATTTATGATTCTTGAATTTTGCAGCACTTGTTTTTTCTTTTTATTTCCTCTTATTATATAACTATCGTTATGGGCCAGAATCTCATGGCTTATTTCCTTGTATGAGGCAAAAAAATACATTTTGAACAAAGAAAAAGAGACAAAAATGATCAAAACCTGAAGCACCAGCGTAACCACAGCTGAAGAAAATGTTGCAATATTTAATGTCACCATAGAGAAAAATATTATAATATTATAATACAGATATTCATGCACACAATCCTTAAGTTTTTTTTACATATAAGCATTGTAGAGATTGAACCACTGCAGAAAATCCACCTGTGCCTAGCTGTGTGGGTACAATAATAAAGTGTGCTGTGCATTCATAAAGCTCAGTGCCTGTTTCGCATTTCAACTGTCTCCATGACAACTGAGTGAAAAATGTTGAAAACTCAGTAAAAAGCTACAAAATGCACTTTAAGTTTGAATTGTCTGATCAAAATACTGGGTTATTTCTAATGTGAAGAATAAGCTTTGGTTTGATTTTCTCACTATAATTAATCATGTAATTAATGGAAGTCAACGTATCTACTCACACTATATAAATGTATTTAAGCTCATATTCTTCCTGACTCATAGTGTGTTTGCTATATTTCTTGATTTACATATTTTCTAATGAATAACTGAATTAATCGCTTCAATTAAGTTGTAATTCTGTTGACCACTCACAACACATTAACACATAAAGAACTCATTAATACACAGCAGCAGCACATTAATGACACATTATGTAAGTTGATGAGTTAATTCTCATCAGACTTACCTTTCCTGTGAGAGATGATTCAGCCTTCATCTGGTTTGACTCTGCTGTTTGTTTTTAAAAATAAACTTGATTCAGATGGATTTGTTTTCTTCTAGTTGTTCATATAAACATTCTGCACTCCTAAACTCAAATAAAGTAACATTTTGTACTATTTTATGCATCATTTCATTTTTTTCCAGTACAGTTACTATATTTAATAGTTGTTGCACCAATTCTAATACTTTGTTATCAGCTGTACAAAACAACCAACATTTTCTTCTCATGTATGTAAAAACACAGCAAACTATATGTTTTATTTATTGATCATAAACACACATTAATCCACAAATTTGAAACGCTTGTGCTTGAATATTCATTTTTATAAAGCAGAACAAAAATGCTCAACTTGAAGGAAAGATTTTTTTTAAAATCACTTTATTAATATTTGTTTTTTTAAAATGTATTTCTGTTTTTAGAAGCAGGTGAAATAAAATTACAATTACGTTTCAATTATACAATTCAAATTACTTAATTTCACAATATTTTATTTATGTAACATGTACAAAGCTCTGTCCTTTTACATGACGTGCTGCCAAGTGATCATCTCCATGATAAGTGGACATGAGACCTGGGTGAAATCTATAAATTGATCCTTGAGTGAAGAAAAAAACAACCTTAAAGCTAAAAAAAAAAACTTCACATCTTTTCTGCTATCGCTTTAAAAATGTTCCTTGTGGGGAAAACACCATTTCCCAGGATGCCGTGCGCTCTGATTTTTACACCGGATATCCGCTCTGCTGTACCGTGTAGGAGCAGCTTCGCCACACGTGGATAAACTGCGTGTAACCTGAAACATTTGAGGTTTTTTCGATCTAAAACAACCGCCTGGGTGTGTTTTTTTTAAGTTTTTTGACCCTTTAAAGGAAGTTTTGGTCGAGATGTTTCTGCAGTATTACCTGAACGAGGAAGGAGACCGAGTGTACACTCTGAAGGTAAAAACATCAGCGTTGTGTTTACATCCTTCATAACCAACATTAACCTGGTTATATTTATTTTACCTCTCTATTAAAGTAGTTTCTCTTTATTATGTCTCTGCTAAGGCTTATTTGAGAAAATAAAAACGAACTTTTTGAGGTTTAAAGCGTCATAATATGCACTTTATTTTGAAATTAGCAGCTTGGGGCCTGAAACAAAGTGATTTATATTGTGTCGTTTGCATATTTAATTCAAGATGTTTATTTATCATGTGCACAATAATTACATTGAGCATTTGAGTTCTTTAAATCACGGGCTCCTAACAATGACCAAATTCAGAATAGAGAAATAGACAGAAGTGAAACAAAATAAATAAAAACATAGAATATATAGAAATATAATACAAATAGAAATACTACACCGATGAGTCAGTGGTATAGGAAACTAAACTTATTAAAATCAAACACCAACTCCAAAAAAATCAGAAATCGAAAACCCATCACCAGTAACATGCTGTGTCCATTTAGTTTTTGATTAAATTAATAGGTAACTGTTATTTGGTTGCTTCTTCTAAATAATTAAATTGCCATCACAAGACTAATTTGTGTTCATCTAAAAGCATGCAACTTATACAACCTGAAACACTTATTTCATTTCCCTGTCCATGACATAAAAATACAAAATACACATCTTTAGGGCTGCAGGTAACGATTATTTTCATCGCTGATTTATTTGTCGATCACTTTATCGAAAAGAAAATGGTGAAAAATCGCTGTTTCCAGAAGCTCTAAAATGTCTTGTTTTGTCCACAAACCAAATATATTCGGCTTACTGTCGAAGAGAACTAAAGACAACAGAAAAGATTCACATTTCAGATGCTCTGCACTGAAATCAACTGAAGTTTTTTCTTCGTTTACTTCTTCACCTCCAACAGAAGGTCAGTCCTGATGGGCAGCCAACCAGCTCGGCCCACCCGGCCCGATTCTCCCCCGATGACAAGTTCTCCCGACACCGGGTGACAGTGAAGAAACGCTTTGGCCTTCTGCTCACCCAGCAGCCCAGACCTGTTCTGTGAGAGAGGGATGGACGGAAATCAAGACCAAGAAATGGAGGGACGAGGGCGAAGATGGGACTGTAAAGCAAAAACACACATTCAGGATCCAGGACTTGTTCAGTTCACCCAGTGCTTCCTGGTCCAGATTTAAGGGGGTGTCCATTCGTTTGATATCTGTTGTTGATCTTTTTTATGAACCGTAATTTGTTGACATTCATTTAAAGTTTGTTATCTATTAGTTTTCATGCTGAATAAATGTTTGGTTGATGGATTCTAGTCGTTCTTCTTTGTGTGTATAATCCAGAACTAAAGAATAAAACTTGAGTAAACGAGTGGAGAAGCACAACAAATGCAAAGGAATCACAATCGTGTTTTTTATGTGTTTCTGTCTCTATGAAGCTTGTAATTGACAGGACAGCCACAAAAACTGAAGGAGAAACAATATTCGACTTCAGTGTGAGGAGGACGAACTTATCTGTGATGAGAAAAGTCAAAATTAGATTTTTTGTTATGAAAGGGGGAAACTCTGCTCTTACGTTTAGAAAACCTGAGTATTTTCGTTGACTCTGAATTTCCTGAATGATGTCATAAAATGACTCACATAAGATTTGAGGAAGTTCTTAAACATGATTTGCTGATCGTGCAAAAAAACTGGTTTTCTTAACTTGTTTTCCCACAAAACTGATTTATGACCTCAACCTTTGTCCTCCTTTCTGAACTAAACGCACAATAAACCTCACATCCACAGGTTACAAGAGAAACTACATACTGTAAGCATTTAAATTGAATGTTAAATGTGTTTCTAAAGTGATTCATGCACACAATACTGTATTTACTTTTTATGTACATTTGATCATTTACTTGGCTGGATTCTGTGGACTTAACAGTCAGCGGTGAATGAAACACTCAAATATTTTGCAGAAATAAAAGTACTAGTACAACAATGTGAAGATTACAACGAAGATAATCTATTACTTTATTCATTCGGAGGAATTATTTTGTGCAGCATTTGCAGTACAAAATAGGAAAGAGTGCAAATATGAAACAAAGTGTGACGTATTATGAGGTGCAAAAACAAAAGTACTTAATATCAGAATTATAACAGGTTCGTGGTCATAAACGTAAGTACTGACCAAGTAACAGTAACTCACTTAAATTCCTGCTTACCACACAGAATATAAGTATTTTAAGCAATATATACTTAAAGTCACATAATTTTTTAAATGTTACAGCATAACCTGAACAGTAACTGCAGCTGTCAGATAAACGTAGTAGAGTAAAAAATATATTTTTTCCCCTCTGAAATGCAATGAAGAGGCATGAAATGGAAATACTCAGGTTAAAACTATATTTAAGTGCAGTACCTGAGTAATGTTTTGGTGACATTATTTGTATATATATATATAATAAAAAACTGTAAGGGGAGATCAATTAATATATGTATGTTTTTATAAATGTCCAAAGCTTGTTTTTAAAATTCATAGCTTTCTTCAGATTTGTTACTTGTTTAGCCACAATAATCAGGCTATTGTACATTTTCATCCTTCTTTACGATCAATTTATATTTTTGGTATTTATATCATTTCATCATATCTCCAGTTTTGAAACAATTCCCAAATGTTGCAACAGAGTAAGTGACGCTCGGCTCTTCGTGGACTACATTTCCCACCGAGCCTGGGAGCGGTCGTTCGTCACCGCGCATGCGCAAGCCGCTGGACTCGACGGCAAGTGAAGTGGGACCCGCCGGGCGCAGCAGTTGGACAAAAAAAAACAAAAAGAAAGCAAAAAGTGCGGATCAGCGCTGGAAGAGGAGCCAAGATTTCCTCGGATGTAATTGGAAAACAGCCACACTGCGGAACAAGCGTCCTTTGCTGGAGGGGAAAATAAACTCGAGGCAGGTAGGCGCTTCTGGAGGCCGACATACTGGAGGTTAGTCAGCGGGCGGCGGGTCGCTGTCAGAGCCGCGGAGGGAGCGTTAGCTCCGGCTAGCCGCGCACAGCAGACCGCCCTCACCCGGCAGCACCCTCCGAGAGCCGGCCACCTCCGGCGGACACGCTTACACGACGCTTAAATTACCTCCAATTCATCGCACATCAACTACATTTATATATCTCTCTCTGTCTCTGTTTTTAATTCATCATAATTTTCAATTCTTCGTTTCTCATTTAAACAGATTCACGTTTCGGTCGTGAAAACATGATCGATATCTGTCCGTTTATTTATCGTTTATTTATCTGTTTGTCTGTGTTCATGTTCATGCTGCTGGCCGGTTGGAGCCAGAAATATTATGGCTGTCTTAATTGGCTTATAATGGCAGCTGAGTGTTTGTTAGCATCTCCATCAGCTGCTGCTCGGGACTAATTAATGCTCATGCTCATCGATAAAGGCGTGTTTCGGCCTGATTGATTGATTAAAGCTTCATGACAGAGATGTGACAGCTGGGTAATACAGCAGCACATCATTATTCATACTTTATTACCATTATTTGGCTTAATAATTCATTAATATGTGTTATAACTGCAGTAATATTCGAGGTACTGATTAATCACTTCATGTTGAGTGATCATTTACTGATCACTGAGGAATTAATACCACCTGCATCATCAATAGTCTTTTTAAGAAGTGGAACAACGTCATGATTAATCGACAGATCAAAAACGAATCGATTAAGTTATTTTTTCCAGCAAAAATCACCCAGGTGTGGTTTTTGCCACCTCTCAAATGTGAAAATTTGTCACTTTCTTTTGGGCCTTTCTGTGTAATAAATTGAACATTTTTAGGATTTGGTTGAGGGCAAACAATCAGTTGATTAATTGAGCAGATAGTAATCGATGATTGAATGGATGCAGCCCTGATGGCAGAGAAACAACATGTAGATATTTTAATTGCTTAAGGGGATTTTTATTCCAACAAAGAGTATTTGTGTTTTTATTTATACGATGAAAGTCATTGATTAATCTGTCAACCATTTTCTCGATCAATTGTTTAGCTGTTTGGTCCATAAAATGTCAGAAATTGGTGAAAAGTGTTGATCACTGTTTCCCAAATGAGAGTGACATCCTCAAAATGTCCTGTTTTGTCCACAACCCAAAATATATTCACTTAACTGTCACAGAGGAAGAAATAAACCTGAAAATATGCACATTTTAAAGAAGCTGAAATCAGAGAATTTGGAGACGTTCTCTCAAAATAATGACTCAGAACGATTGTTGATGATTAAGTGAATACTTTATGACTGAGGGACGTTGCAGCTTTAAGCCACAGGAGTTTGAGTAACACCTCGCAGTGTGCTGATTCGGAGCTCTGCGGCACATCACGAGACAAATATTACAGATACAGGAGGATGTTTTGTCTGACTGGACAGAAGAACGAGCCTCCAAGATGTAAAAATACCAGCTCAAAAAAACAAAAACAAGATAAAGGAGGAAAAGGAGGACAAAATGTTCTGCGCCCTGTGGTGCTCTGCTCTGACTGCTCACGCCGTAAGTGGACAGAAAGTGGAAAAAGTTTTTATGGTAAACAAGTCTGCTGTAATCGCACAGCCAAAGTCAAAGTCAAAGTCAAAGTCTGCTTTATTGTCAATTCTGCAGCATGTACAGGACAAACAGAGAATTGAAATTACAGGTTCTCTCAAACCTTGGTGCATGAAATAAGTACAAAAAAAATATAAGCCAATAAACAAAATAAACTAAACAAGTACAATCAAAGTAGAAGAATAAATAAGACATGGTATAAATAGACAAGGCAAATTACAGTCAGTGCAAATATGTTTGTGGTTATAGTGCAAAAAGAAGATTGAGTTAGCTTATGGTCTGGTTAAAGTGATTAAAATGTGTGTGCGCTTGTTCCTGAGGGTGTTGATGGGGGGGGTGTCAGAGTCCAGTGTGTGTGTGTGTGTGTGTGAGAAGGGGGGCAGAGCAGGGAGAGAGTTCAGCATCCTGACAGCCTGGTGGACGAAGCCGTCCCTCAGTCTGCTGGTCCTGGCCCGCAGGCTGCAGTCTCCTTCCTGATGGCAGCAGGCTGAAGAAGCTGTGTGACGTGGTGGGTGGGGTCCCTCGCGATGCAGAGGGCTTTGCATGGGTGAGGCGAGAGGTGTAGATGTCTTGCAGATGTCTCAAGTAAAGGAAGGAAACACAGCGTGTACTGCTATATTTGTGCCAGATAGTTGTGGATGTTTTCATCCCGCGTCTGAACATTTTGTCCTCTCGCGATTGGCGTAATTAAGGAGCCCTAATACCCCGTAGGTGTGGGTATGTTTGTCTAGACTAAGAACCTCTCCGGCTCGTTTCCCAGCGTTTCACATGGCAGGAAAGGCCTCAGGAACAAAACGTCACTGGAAGTTTAAAATAAACTCAACCCCCCCACACACACCCACCCACCCACACACACACACACACACACACACACCTCCTCCCATGCTGTCCATCTCTGAATGTGGACGGGCAGGCAGCGTGATAAAAGAGGAAAATGTGCCGTGTCTCTGCATGCAGAGCGAGAGGAAACGACCGGCAGCCACCGGCACAACCGGTTGGAACCGCTCTCCTTTTAATGATTATGTTACGAAGCCAGCTAAAGCAACATCTCAGGCGTATCTACCCGTCTTGTCACTTCTTTTTCTCAAGACGAGGGGGCGTGAGGAGGCATGCTTGACTTTTGCACCTGCAAGGCACACGAGCCAATGGTGTTCATACCGGTTGTATCATGTCATCATGGCGGGACAGCGCCTCTATGAATCTTTAGTTTGGGTTAGTTTAGCTTGGTTAATTCACTGGAACAGGATCTATTAATGTTGCACTAAGTACATAAAGGAAACACTGAATATTTGATCAGAAATGAATGAATCTAGGGCGTAATATTCACCTCTTTGTGACCTTTTGTTGTGTTGACAGGCGTGTTGAAACTGGTAGATTTTAGAGCTGAGAGGTGGACTGAAAAAGACGAAACCCTTCACCTAAAAACCGGAGCTGCAAAACTTTTCTCACTGTGTTTGTGTGTGTGTGTATATATATATGTGTGTGTGTGTATATATATAATGGCACTACAGAAAAAGCATTTTAAATCTGTGTTAACTGGTTATCTTTACAAGTTGACAGTAACTCCAACTCGTGATGCCACACGATCTCATAAGATCTGTTGAAAATCTGAAATGCAGACTACACGTCAACTAGTGATTATTATCTGTCTGTCATTTAGTCATTTTATTGATTAATCAGTTAGTCGTTTGATCCACAACATTTCAGAAAATGATGAAAAATGTTGATCGCTTAAGAACTTTATCATTATACGTTATCAACTATTAAAGTAGTCGCCAAGTATTTTGATAATTAATTCATTGTTTGAGTCCAAATTCTCTGATATGTTCTTAACTGTGAATATTTTCTGGTGTCTCTAGTCTTCTGTGACAGTAAACATTGTGGAGAAAATAAGACATTTGAGGACAGACGTGCTTTGTGAAACAGTGCTCAACATTTTTTTTTACCATTATCTGACCAAACAATAAGTCAGTTAATGAAGAAAATGACCAACAGATTAATCGAAGATAAAAGTATTTGCTAGTTGCAGCCCTAGATCACGTGTAAAACATGTTGATACAATCATACGAAGATTTTTGCCACATTTGCTAATATTAATTCAGCAAACATGTTTTAAGATGCTGAGCTCCTCCCGTTTTTGCCATCTAAACTAATTTCTGCTTTATATTTTCTCTCTTTCTCCCACAAATATTTCCCTCCCCTCCTCCCACCCCGACTGTGACCACCGATGGATGCTGTCAAAAGAAAGACATTTTTATCTCAAACGTCAGACAGACTTTCGTTGTGTTTGCTTGAGAAACGGCAGAGAGAAAGGCAGGTCTAACGCGCCATGTGACTGCCACCCTCATCCACAGGAATCAAGACAGAAACACTGTTTCAGTGCCGTTTGATGGAAAGGAGGGAAAGATTTGGCTTGAAACTACAAGATAAGCCGTCTTCATCTCTTTGTGTACGTGCACTTATCGTCCGATAGCTGCTTTAAACTGGTGCACTACACATTCACACATTTATCGTAAAGGAATCTGAACCCCTGTGTTGGCATCTCTTATCGATCCACTCCGTTTCACACAGAGTCGGGAACATCACTGACACACGTCGGCACAGAAAGAGGCCGTTTTTTCATTTAGCTTCAATGGAGAACTGCAGCAGCAAAAGAACAAATTGTAGAGGCCGCCGTTACCTCAGCATCACCTGGGAGATCGCCTAGCTCAGCTCAGCGAAGCCCCGCCGCCCCTCTCCTCCCCGCCTCCACACACACACACACACACACACACCGCCTCTTCTACAGTTTCCCCGAACTAGCTGCCATGGCATCGGGCGCAAGCTTCACGGTGACGCCCACCAAGGCGGAGGACCTCCCGGGGCTGTCGGACACGTCGCCCGACATCAGCTCCCGCGCTCAGGGCGCCCGCGTCCGCCTTCGGCTCCAGGGAGAGCATCAACCGGAGTGACCCGCTGAGCGAGACGTCGGGAGGCGTGACGACCACCGGAGGAGGAGGGGGCGACACGCCTGAACACAGCAGCGTAGAGCAAGGTGGGAAACACACACACACACACACACACACACCACACATATATGTTGTTTTCTTTCAGGATGGCAAGATTTTATATGTTCAAAATATCCTTCTTAAAGCTTGTACACACTGTTTACGCTGGAGGAAAGGACTGTGTCTCGTGTGGAGAAATAAAAAGCACACCAGCCCGCCCATAGCTTGTATCGAATCCCGCTACTGAGATCACAACAGACAGCGAATCTACCGTCCATCCATCATACCGTTAATCCATATGTTTGAGACATGTCAGACAGCTACTCCTCCATCATGACATATTGGCTTAGAGCAATAGAAAACAGCATGTAGAGTCACACCTTTTATGAGCAGTCAAAACCTGCCTTAACTCTGGAAAATCCCTCAGGCAGACTGGCTGCATTTTGAGCGTATGTAGCCAATTGATTTCCATTAAACTCTACGTGAAAAAGGCGTGAAAATGGCCCCAAAACTGCAACAAAACTAACTCGGTGCATCTGTTTTTGGGTCTTTTGGGTCTCTTTTGTGTCTCAACAGTAAATATTAGTTGATGTACTCTCAGAAGAAACAGTTCTCCCCTTTCTTATGTCCATCGCAAATAAACCTCCTTAAATCCACTTTAAAATAGACTCCTCAGAGCTGCAGAACTTGCCTGAGAATTTCAGGTTATTAAGTTTTCTTCACCAGCAGAGTAATCCAGTTATAGCTTTCTGTACATTCACGGGTACACCGCAGACAAGAACAGCTGATGGCTATTTGGCATACTTTTAGTAGCTGTCAAATATAGGCTAGAATAAAGGCTGCTGGGTAACTAAGTGAATTCATTGCAACAGAGAGGAAATGAGGGCGGTGCTGGAAGACGCAGTTATCTCGATTTTATGTGAGAGTGTCAGAAAAAGCCTTGACGTCAAGGCGTCACAGGTGGAAAAGAAAAACTGTGAAGTCCTTAGGCGTGTCTCGGCTTGAACGCAGTTATCAAAAGCACGCAGCGTCAAATTTCCTGACTTTACGTCGCGTGATTTCTGCTGTTTTCTCCAATTTCAGGCATCGGTCTCCTGCTGCCGGCGTGTGAATCTTTAACTCGAGTCCGTCTGAGTTTAGACACGGGTGGACACACAGGGCCATTCATTAGTTAGAGCTTTAACACATACCTTCACACACAACCCACTAAAAAAATCAGTTAGTTCTCCTTTTAGTTACGCCGTCACAGAGGCGGCCGTGCTGGCTCATGGGTTTTTTCCTGATTAGTCAAATACCTTGTCGTGCCTTTATGGGGGGCCTCTTTGTGTTCACGTGGCTGTATAAAGGCAGCGTATGAGCGTCCAGGGGAGGCTCTCATCAGGGAGGGAAGACATTCAAACTCACGAGGCCTCAGGCGGCCGTACATCCAAAATGTGGGTTTTATGGGAGCCAAAAAGGGAAGTGCTATTTTTAGGCGGATCCTCACGCACGCCTCATGTTTAACAATGTGTGAGTTTTTTAATGTAATAAACAATTTAAGTGTGTTCTCGGGGCCATGAAGCTTTTCAATTGTTTGGAGGAGGGAGGAGGGTGGGACGAAAAGCAAAATGAGCAGCAGATCAACTGATTGTACTCAGCAGAGGGCGAGAACAATAAGAGGCCTGTTGTGATCGTAGTGTAGTTTCACTTCCCCCCTCCCCCCGCCGCCGCCGTTATCAACCCACCTACAGAGCACACGCAGCGGCTCAGGTCCTCACTTGATGGTAAAGACAGCAGAAACCTTTCCACGTGGACTCAGGCTCAGACTTTGACGTGAAGCCTCGCAGGAGTCCCAAGTGAATAAAAGAAGGCAAACGCCGAATAATTTCCGTCCGACTGATATGGCGGCGCAGTTGTTATGCGGAGGGCGGTAATTCACTTTCCAGAGGTGTTTAAGAATAGCCGCGCTGATTCACAGGCTCAACAAAAGGGGGGTGGTGGTGGTGGTTTATAACTGTGGAGAGATGTAACTGTATTAACCGCACTGATCCACTTAAGCAGTTGCATCGTAGTGAGGATGCCCCGCGTTGTTTAATAAGCTGCCATAAATAGAAATTGAGCCGGTTAATCCGATTGAGCTTCGATCAGGCCGTGTGATGCTGCGGTTGTTTACACAGAGGAACAAAGAGGGAGACGGCCGGGGACGCTACTGCACAGCGCAAAGAAAAAGTGAACGAGTCAAGGTCCCGAAAGGCGATGACGAGGAGTGGGAGAGTTATTTTCAGAAAGGTCACAGTGCTCTACGATCCGTCCTACTTAACATCAATAAAGTCAGCTGCTGGGTTTGACACACCTGGCTCCCGTAGCTTTCTGCCTCACTGATTCAGACACACACACAGATGCGACACACTCAGATGTGGTAATCTCGGGTGGAGTTGTCTTCTCTTGGGGAACACACGTACACACAATTGGACAGCTGTGTTTCCACTGTGTTAAGCCGAGTGTGAACGCTGCTGTCAACAACACACAGGACGCCCTGCGTACCTTTTTAGTGGCGCAACAACTGATCATTTTTTTTTATCAGCCTTCTCAATTGACTGAAAATGGTCACAACTTCCCAAGAGGCCAAGGTCTTAAAATGTTGTGTTTTGTCCGACCAACTCTCCAAAACCAAAATGCATTCAGTCAGCAATCATAAAAGGGCTGAAAAAGAAAAAGAAAATGGAAAATGTTCCTGTTTGAAAAGCTGGATCCGAAGTATTTTCAACACCAAAGCTGGGACAAATTATTATTTTCTTTGTGAATCAATCTTTTGATTACTTTCTCAATAATGGTTTGGTGGAAAAAATGTCAGAAAAAACTGTGAAAAATGTCTTATCACACTTTCACAGAAGTGTGAGGTGACTTTTTTCCAAATGTCGTGTTTGGTCTCGACGCTCAGTCAACAATCAGAAAAGACTTAAAAAACACAAAAATAATCAAATTTAAAAAGCTGGATCCAAAGTATTTTCAACACTGGGGCTGCAAAAAAATCGATTAAATATTTGAGTTCTAATATATCAGAAAATAATGAGGCCTGTGTACGTCTTGTTGTTCACCGCTGTGATGGTAGATATGAGTGCACCGACATGAAGAATTACGCCTGTCTTGTGTGCTGAGGTCGCTGACGTCCTCTAGATGCATCGTCTGCCTGATTCCTGACTGTCCTGATCAGCAGATTAGGTGCCAAACATACCACACGCCTGAATGTGTGAGCGAGCACTGATATGGATCTGTATTTGTCCAAAACGCCTCCATATCTTGTTTTTTTTTTAGTACACAAAGAAGCATCAAGTGTAAATACAGTCAAAGCTGGGCCAGTGAGAAGTGCTGAAGATCCAAATGAGCACAAGGCCCGATCAGCTTGTCGGTTAATATTTTTCTTCTTTCAGCCGCTGAATATTAACAGGCAAGTTTTCTTTCGCTGGTGTGGAGTCAGTTTCACACTCGCTATCTTTGGCCAAATGAAGGACTGAGAACAGGATGGGAAGTTGCCACCCACCAGCCAAATGCTGGTATCTTTTTTTTTTTTTTTTTAACCAGCTGATGTTTGCCGGAGAGAGATAGTGAAAGTTGCTGATGCATTTTGGGATTTACAAGCTCGCGTGTCGTGCAGCTTTCTGCGTGGACTTGAAAGTTTTCCCCTGAAAATTTGAGAGAGAAAAACTACTTGCATTTTAACCAAGTGAAAGGATTTTTGTTGCTGAAAGTGTCCAGTATTTCCCAAAACAAAAAAAAAAAAAAAGCAAAAAGTGACAACAAACTAAACTTTATTTTCTCTTTCTCATCTTTTTAAACATCTGGTGAGGCGTTCAAGATTCAAGACACAGAAATTACATGGAGTAGTTGCTGGCAATGAAATGCTCAAAAATATTCAGAAAGAAAAACCACACAAAAAAGATAGCTATAAAACTAAAATAAGTAATAAACTTAAATAATAAAATAGAGACTTCAGGGTAGCGGTGCTGCAAAGGGTTCAATTTTAACAAAGATTACACAGATCTTGTGCGACGAAACCAGCAGAATGCCTCGTTTTTATTGATTCATTCTGATGGGTTTTAATCCAAATGGCCCAGGCTTGATTGTGGGGGGGGCCTCGCATCATGTCACCTTCAAGTGTGTAATCTGTCAAGTGTGACACCGCGTACGGCCGCTTGCTGCCGTTAGCGTGACTGTGGCGGAGCCGGGAGGGAAGTGATGTTGCTGACTCAGGCGCTGCTGATGCAGAGGTCTGTGCTGACTGAGGCGGAACCGGACCGGCCATGTTGCATCGAAGTGTGTGTGTGTGTGTGTGTGTGTGTGTTTGTGTGTGCAAACTCCACCCCACCGAGCTGTGGTAACGGTGGGGAAAATTGTGTTAAATGCTGTCTGTGAAGTCTGTCTCAAATGAGCATTGAAACAACTAAGGAATATTTTAATTATTGATTAATCACTTACAACAAAAGGTGTACATTTACTGTGCAGAACTACATTTAAGGCGCCGTCCATCACAGTGTACTTGGGAATGATGAGGGTAACTTGTTAAATGTACTCCGGGTGTATATATAGAAATCTAAATGAATGGAAATCCATTAGCCCGTGGTAATCATTTCAGCTCTTTTTGCTCGCTGTAATCGTTCCCCCTGTTCATAAGAAATCCCTCCAGTTTACATTGAAATGTGCTTTCAGTGCAAGTGATGCTTTCTGAGATGAATCCAGTGAATATCATGTAGATTTATCATGTCCTTTAGGGATGGTTTCGTGTGTCCCTTTATTCATAATCTCTCTTTATGTTTGTCTAGGTGATGGAAATTCCAAAATCTCCAGTGTGTACATCAACAACACTCACGGCGTGGACGACGATGACTTCTACGACAGAAACTTGGCCTTGTTTGAGGTTCGAAAACACAAAATCAGTGGATCTATAATCCCACACAAACACAATGTTTGCATCAGTTCGCATCAGTGGTAGAAAACACTTACATTTCTCATGGCCACATTTGCTGTTTTCCTTTAAAAGGTTTTCATCTTTTATGATACGCGGACAAAGACAGAACATCCAAATGGAGCCTGTTCATTTGCCAGAGTGTCTACAAAGCTAGAGCCAAAAATAAACCAGCACTTGGCTGGTGGGTGCAGATAATTTCAGCTTTTATAGATTTTGAAGTTCCCTGGAAACAGCGCAGTCTTCCATCTCCCACTTCTTTAACAAGTCATTCAACGTGCCTCCTTTTCTCCTCAGTTTCCTGTTATTTTTACCTCCTTTCTGCTGCCGACGTCTGTGCCGGTCATCCTCTTTTTCCTCCATCTTTCTGTCTTTCTGCCCCACTTATCTACCTTTGTTTATTTCCTCCATGCTTCCTTGTCATTTCTATACTCTGTCCTTGCTTTTCCTCTTTTTTTCTGCCCTTCTTTGCCCTTTTTATTTACCCCCTGGCTATCTAATTCCTCCCCCTCTTCTCTGCCTTTATCGCCCGCTGTCCACCTCTTTTCTTGATCCCTTTCCACCCCATTTCTCCCAACACCATCCTTCATTCCCATCCCCTCCTCCTCTCTTACCCCCTCCTTTTTTCACACCACAGGAGGAGATGGACACTCGGCCAAAGGTGTCCTCACTGCTCAGCCGCCTGGCCAACTACACCAACCTGACGCAGGGGGCCAAGGAGCACGAGGAGGCCGAGAGCATCGGCGAGAAGAAGAAAGCCAGCAAGGTACACCAGAGCCTGTGTGCCTACTGAATGATAATAGACTTTTCAACGGCGTAAAGGGATTTTGGTTCGCAGTAAAAACACCCAGTAAAAAAACAAAAGCACAACAAATCGCAAAACAAACACCAGGTGCACCCACAGATCAGCATGCTTACATAGTGTGTGATCTCCAGTGCACTTTGTCTTCCTGTACACTGTTCTTACATGACAGCAATCATAACCAAGACAGTTATTATGGGTACGATGGGCGCGTAACGGGTATGAAGTTGAAGTGATCCTGACCACATTGAGGGACGTCCTCGTGGGTGTAAGTGAACATGATCGAACTGAAACGATATAACAGAATAAAAAGAAAATAAGAAAGAAATGGGCACTTTGATTCATCATCTGTCCTTTTTTCCACATGGGTTTTTAGTAACTGTCATAGATAAATTACACTGTCCGTCGTTGCCCTCTTGACTGAGCGTGAAAGTGAAAGTACAGTCGGATGTGAGCCCGATCTGCCCCGCAATCCTCTCTGATAAGGAGCTGGTTGGCCCAGATAAGATGGTCTGTTGTGATAATTTCCACTTTCCACCCTGTTCTGATTGCACATTTGCAGGAATGGACACATTTTGCCAGCAGACAGCTGTGAAAGTGAAACCAAAATATTGTTAATCTTCCCCTCTGGCCTCATGGTGTGTTCAGTATAAGCATTAAATAAGTCTGGTGCAGGGAGACACATCCAGGGGTGTGTATACCCTGTGGAGGGAGCTCAGATGAATTTGAAAAAACATTTTAAAGCAGACATTTCCACATTTATGTTTCAGAAAACTTAAAAAAAGGATCCAAATAGGATAACAAATTGGTCCACTGCCGATCTTTAGTACATTTATTGTTGCAATAAGCAGTAAAGCACCAAAAAAGTAATATTAATATAAAAGTGAATATTGGTAAAATTAACTTCCAGTTTATCTGTAGTGTGTCCATGTGCTGTGTTCCTCTGTTCACTGGAAGAAAATATCTGCATTGATGTTTGCCTCTGTTAATCGTCTGAATATTTTTGCCCCTTCTCTCCTCCAGTCGCCGCAGATGGGGACGTTCATGGGCGTCTACCTGCCCTGCCTGCAGAACATCTTCGGCGTCATCCTGTTCCTGCGGTTGACCTGGGTGGTGGGAACTGCCGGCGTGCTTCAAGGCCTCTGCATCGTCTTCATATGCTGCTGCTGCGTGAGTAGTCTGAGCGTCCGGCTGTGTCGGCGAGCGGGCCTGAAGAGACAAAAATGAAAACTCTCTATTTTCGTCTCTTTGCAGACGATGTTGACCGCAATATCGATGAGTGCAATCGCCACTAACGGAGTCGTACCAGGTATTCCTCCACCTTTCACTCTCCTTTCCCTTTCATCCTTTTCTTAAACATAAATTCAAAGCTTCCAAGTTTCGTGTCCCTTCAAACATCAGCTGTCGACAAAAAGCAAAGGTTTCATATTGTTATTACAATAGAGGTCATTAAGTGGAAGCAAAGACGACTTAATGGATTGTTAATTTGACTATTAAGTGTAGACTTAAAAATGCTGAGGTGTTTGGTCATTGATTATAATTAGCAAAAGATTTTGTGTTCTGTAATCAAATAATCCACACAGGATGGATTAGTCAGGTTCAGTTAAGATTTATAATTTACATGTGGAGTTGATAGATAAATCTACGATATATTGGCATAGGTGTAATCAGCAGCCAATAAATAATAACTGGCCATGTTCTTCTTCACCTGTAACATATCAGATTCAGTACATTTCTTGGTTTTAACTCTTCAGTAAGTAAACTTCAGGGGATTTATTTCAAATTTTCTTAGCATATCTTTTGTGAAACAATGAATATTTACAGATATATTATTACAGATTTTTTAAACTCTCAAATATTGATATGAGCCTCAATGATTGAGTTTATCAGTCAGGCTGTACAGCAGATAAGTGGACAATTTATTGTTAAAATAGACCTGTTTTTTAATTAAATACCTAATAAATCACAGTACTTCATTACATCAGTGTAATAATCCTGCAATAAAGTTGTAGTTTTCTCACAGATTGGCCCTGCTGGCCCTTGAATATAGTTTATGATCACTCACATAAGCCCCATTCATTATCATTACAGGGGGAGGTGGGGAATAAGATATTTATTGTGCTTCTAACTATTGCAGTTTTCTATGTAGGTTTTATATTTGTAAATGATCGATTAATTGCCTCTAGAGATGTGAAGATTTAAGGTCAGCTGTTTATAAAAATAAGCAAATGAGTATGAGTAAGTTGTCGGAAAACGTGGCGCGTTGCGTTGCGTTGCACCGCTGTAAACCTGGGGGAGACACTGAAGCGTGTTCGCTGTTAAAGTCCATGTGAACGCTTTTCATTAAGTTTAAGTGAAGACGAGGTCAGACATGAAGTGAGTCAGTGGGCACGTTATTTCCATGGCAACCAGCACGCCAGAGTCCACTAAATGGGCCTCCTGTTGGTGCCGTGGGATTATTATTATTATTATTATTATTATTATTATTATACCCGCACATGACAATAAAGATCAGGACAGGATTAAAATATACATATAAATACAGACATAGTCCGAATGGGTCTAGTAACACGTCATTTGTATCAGCGTCACTAATCGCTAATAATGAAGTTCAGTCAGCCTGATGGTAGAGCAGTGACGTTGCAGTAAAGAGGTGACGTGCACACGGAGTTGTCGTCTTCACGTAAGGCCTCGATGCAGGTTTAAATTTTCCAGCTAGTTCTCCTGCTCATTTTCCAGCTGTGGCGCTACTGATAACGTCCATCTGTTTTTCTAATGAGTGTTATTTCTGTTTGTCCTGTCTGTCCCTCTGTCCACCTCTCCCTATCTGTCTGCACACATAAAAAAAACAAAACTAAAACAGGATGTTTATTTGCCGTTGACTTTACCTCTCACTGAACCGCCTGTAGACGAATATCCCAAATGTCAAAGTAGTGTGATATTTCCACTAGCATGTGACATTTTGACGATTGAACGTAGACGCAGTAACATAGAGAATTAATCTAACATGTCTCGTTTGGCATCAGACATCTCACTCCATTTTGTCTTTTTCTCACCTGAACAGCTTCAAGCTCTCACAGTTTCTCACCATCTAGTCATAGATGGTAGTTAAAACTGGGATGTATGTTAGTTTACTGTAGTTTTACTTCAAGTAATCAAAAGTGTTTGGATTCCCAAACACAGCTCAGCACCAAAGCTCATTCACAAGGGGGAGACTGGTTGTTTTTTATCGTTACGCTTTTATTTCCAGACGCACTTTTTATAGCATCTATTCAGTTAATCGACAGGATCACACTCAGATGCCCATTTTTTTGTGTTTGTCTAATGAACAGAGAATGTGCTTTTGGTTAAAGGTTGTATTTTGGAAACCAAACACTGAGCTCTGAGCCGACAGTCAGTAGTTTCTCCTGATTTTCCCTTGTAATCTGTTTTATAACTGGTCCAAACTGTGTCAGCAAATTGTCTTCACCGTTTGTTTGAACTCACTTGGAGCAGCAGCCTTGTTTATTTCAGAATTTTCTGAAGTAGAGCCAATACAATACCTGGGTTTAAGAACTGATACTGAAATAATAATACATTTTAAAACACAAGTCACGTGTTTCGCTTACTGGATAAAACAAGCGTTGAGATTGTCATGGCAACACAGATTGACTCACTCTTAAATTAACATTTTTCTTTGACTAAAGTAAAAAAACACAAAGCTTCAGTGTTGCCTAAAACAAATAGACATGTCCCTCCCCGATAACTAAAATAAAATAACTTCCTAACAAGATATTGACTAACATAAAAACTATGTCAGGCATAATTAAAAAAGTAAAAAAAAAAAAAATTCTGATTCTCAAGCTACATTTTGGATACTTCATTTTGAGAATATAAACATGTTTTTTCATAAAATAAGATTCACCTTTATTGATCCTGAGTGGAGAAATCTGGTTGTTGCAGCAATACAGGACAGAAATAAGTATAGATAAGTATAGATAGTAACAGAAATAAATAATAAGAGATACATAAAGTACAATAAGAATTGAATAAAAATAGAAACTATACACAAGTATTCGGTAAAGGGACAGTCAACCAGTCTGTGTAAATGGTGTCCACCAGATTTATATATACGATTAAGTAATGTTACTCTGTATAATATAAAAATGCAAGATTCAGTTTAATAACAACATATGCCATAGATCTAACATGTTAAATATAATAAGATCAAGCAGCCGCAGCCCAACTTTGCCAGATATAGTAGCTTAAAAATCAAAATTGTTATTTAAATCTGTAACATCAGAACAAACCTTTGAGTCCAATATTAAGGGCTGATACCTGAAGATAATTAAGAGTTCAGATGCAGTGTACTGAACCCAGGTCAGAACTTCCAATGAGGCAGAAACGGTCGTAAAGAGTAATTTGCAGACGCTGTTTGACCGAAGATCTGCTCTGTCC
This sequence comes from Scortum barcoo, assembly GCA_023238725.1. NCBI lineage: Eukaryota > Metazoa > Chordata > Actinopteri > Centrarchiformes > Terapontidae > Scortum > Scortum barcoo. The sequence goes on from CM041532.1 coordinate 9,871,452, forward strand.
TCTTCCCGCAATGTGTCATGTACAACAGTATGCTTATTTTCTTAAAGCATAGGATGACTTCTCTCATCAGCTGCCGTCTTTTCTCCCTCTGAACCTCCTAACATCATAATGTTACTAACATCCATCCCTCTCTTTCTCCCACTCTTTTTGTTTTTATATCCCATCTCCTCTTCTTGTCCACCTGCCTCACTTTCTCCATCCTTTATAATCTTTCATCTCTAATCTTCCCCCATTTCTTATTCTTCTTCCAACCCTGATGTACGACCTGCCCTGCTCTCTCTCTCTCTCTCTCTCTCTCTCTCTCTCTCTCTCTTTCTCTCTCTCCTCCCCCCCTCCTCCAGCGGGAGGCGCCTACTTCATGATCAGTCGCTCTCTGGGTCCAGAGTTTGGGGGGGCGGTTGGGCTCTGTTTCTACCTGGGCACCACCTTCGCCGGAGCCATGTACATCCTGGGAGCCATCGAGATCCTTCTGGTGGGTTTTAGCTCCGATCGTCATCATTACCATCATTACCGTTTACCCTCCACCACCATTATGTCTGCTATCGTTTTAGTTTTGTAGCATCGTCACCGTTTTTCCAGAGTTTCATCTGTAAGTTTAGTTTTATGTAATGATGATTAAGGACAGATTCCATAACTATTTATTGCCTTTGTTATGGTTTTCTGTCATAATAAAATAGTTTTCTTTATTAAAAAATAATATTGGTGTGTCATCAGCACTTTGGACAGTTTTATCCATTTACATGTCGGGATATCAATATTGCAATACTGGGATGTGCTGATATGCTGCGCTTAAGACTGTATTATGATGATGATCAAACTTTCTTGAAACACTGCAGCTGATACTTAAATATGGTTGAATTGCTTCACGCCGTAGTTGCTTTAAAGCCGCAAACAGTGCGTTACAGTTTTGGTGGATTCTGCAAGTGAATTGAAACCAAATATTCTGAAAACGCCGTGAACAAAATCAGATTGGTTGTGCAAAGTTCAGGACTCTTGGCTGTGAAGGTTCTTTTCAATTTGTGCCCATTCATGTTTTCATGTTTTCTTTTGGGTGTTGATTGTTGTGAAAGAACCAAAAAACACAGTCGATCACCTGTGCTCATTTTATTTAAGACTTTTCTGTCCCGAGGTGAAATTTAGTGTGCAGGTTTATTTTTGTCTCCTTCACAGTTACGGAGTTTATAATTCGACCCACCTGGCTATAAAATTTTCTAGAGTGCAGGACCTTCAGATATTACCTCCTGGGTGTCATTATGTTATAAAACAGTACGACATAATGACAGTTGACCACTGCACAGCTATATTGGGCTTTTTGAAGTCACTGACACTGAGCCGGGTTCGTTTGTCCTGCTGGGTCTCTGCTTGATGGGACCATCAGAACGCCAAGAAGCATAACGGCACATCTCTTTTGTGTGATAGTAAATTTTCTGAATAAAGAGTGGAACAAGGGGATTAAATACCCAGATGGTACTGATGTTTTTGGCTAATCGGACACATTAAATACCTGGCAGATGGATACAGAATCACAGTGATGCATCTCTCCATTGTCTCTGTTGCATTTCGTCACTTGTCTCCCTCCCTCCTCCAGATGTACATAGCACCTAAGGCGGCCATATTTGAGGCAAAGTACATTGGAGGCGAAGGGGCGGCCATGTTGAACAACATGCGGGTCTACGGCTCCATCTGTCTCCTCCTGATGTCCTTGCTAGTCTTTGTGGGCGTGAAGTACGTCAACAAACTGGCCTCCATCTTCTTGGCCTGCGTCATCGTCTCCATCGTCTCCATCTATGTCGGGGCGCTGGTCTCCGCCTTCAAACCGCCACGTTTCCCGTAAGTGTTGATTTCCACAAATAAAGCGCTGTGACGTGATCCTTTAACGCGCCGCGGGGTTTTTGACTGACCGACGGGCTTCCGTCCGCAGCGTGTGCATGCTGGGAAACCGAACGATCAACGGCCACTATACTGTCGACAACCACTGTGGGAAAACCATCCTGCTGCCAATCAAAGAGCCGGTGGAGCGACTGGACGCCAATTACACCATTATTAATGGTAAGAGTGTACTCTAGTTACTCCAAGCATCCTCCATTACATCCATTCAGTGCTTTTTGTTTTAACATACTCCATCCATCTCATCAGAAAACAGCACCGTGGGCCCGACCTTTGACCCCATCCCTGCTCCCGTCCTTGTGGAGAGGACCACATATCTCTGGAAGCAGTTTTGCCAGGGCCCAGAGCTCAACGCCTCCTGTGATGAATACTTCCTGTCTAACAACTTCTCCGATATCGAAGGGATCCCCGGCCTGGCCAGTGGGATCATCTCAGGTAGAGTGTGAGACAGCAGTCATGTGTGAGGGTGTGTCGGTGTGTGTCTTCTGTGACTGTTTTGTTTGTTTGCTGGTTTGGTGCTGTCATATTTGTTATGTGCCAGCTTCAGTTGTTTACCTGCATTTGTATCGCCTGTTTCCCTTGGTCTTCTAACAATAAATGGCAATCCACGCCCGACCACACAGGCTTACGTTCCTCCCTTCACCCTAGACTTCATATGGACGTAACAGGGCGTATATCCATTTTAATTTAGTTAAAAAAACACAGAGGACCTTTTCTATCAAAGCTCAAATCAACATCTACAGAAGGACAGCAGAAGGATAATGCATAACCTCACTAACGAGATCATGTTGAATCTCCTCCTCTCAGAGAACCTGTGGAGCTCCTACCTCAGCAAAGGGAACGTGGTGGAGAAAGGCTCCCTTAAATCCTCTCACGCAGCACATCTGGCGTCCACCCAGCAGCCGTACGTGTTCGCTGACATCACCACCTCCTTCACCCTGTTAGTGGGCATCTTCTTCCCCTCGGTCACAGGTACTGTGTCTGTTTTCTCTCGCTCTTCGTGGAAGCTTCGTTAATACCGTTAGTACCACATAAGTAATGTAAACATAATGTTTCTGTTGTTCTGTTGTGAGAATGGATTGTTGTTCAGGGATTTGTTCTTGGATTCGTGTTATAAATGAAACTAAATTCTACATCATTTGGTTTGATTTTCAAAATTTAACCTCAGTTCAAAACATTTCACAACAAAATGATCCTCCTGCATGATTTGCAGAATATTTTTGCACTTGGATACCTTTTCAAAAAAGCGTAATATTCAAGCAATTATCAGGGGTTTCTTAACCTGTAATAATAATAAATATATGTGAATTTTAAGAGGATGTTTTGATTCAGTTTTAGTTGTAGTCTTTTGACTAAAATATCATTTAGATTTAGTCATATTTTAGTCATCTAAATTTGGTCATTTGGTCGTAATTTGAGGAAAGATATCTGGAAGCATTAAACCTTGTCTTGTTTTAGTTAGTTGACAGAAGTGTCTATATATTTCCCATACTTTTAGTCATCATAAATTAGTTTGCACTTAGTTATCATATCCTTTTCATCAGTGAAGAAATGTTGTTGCCTGAAAACTATGATGAAAAACTAATGCTGGTTATAGGCTGGTGTTTTGCTACTTATATTAAATAAAAATACCACTAAGTAATTTTTCCAGTAATTCTTATAATAAGAAACCCATAAAAATCCAGATGATTTGCTGCTTCTCTTCAGGAATCATGGCTGGCTCCAACCGGTCGGGGGATCTGAAAGACGCCCAGCGCTCCATCCCCATCGGCACCATTCTCGCCATCCTCACCACCTCCATCGTCTGTATCCTTTCCCGATGTATTATGATCCAGTTTCCTGGCACTGTTTTAAAAAAATAACCCTCAAAGCACCATTCACACATTTTTAGTAAGTGCACAATCACAGTTTTCCAGAGAATTTGTGTTAAAAACTACCTGCTAAATAAATACGAGCGTCGTTCTGCACCTCAACAACAAAGTGTTATTGTGGAAGTATCTGTTTCAGCTTTTTAGGCGTTGTTTTGTGGCCGTCACTTAAGCCAAACTGATTGCTCGTTTTGTGGTATAATTATGTCTAAAAGGCACTTAGGAAACATTTGATTTGATTGGCCTGCCGAGTGTTGTTTTCCTGAGCGCCGTCCGTCCAGACCTGAGCAGCGTCTTGTTGTTTGGAGCCTGCATCGAGGGGGTGGTCCTCCGAGACAAGTCAGTACATCTGAGTATCTGACTGTACATGTGTGTGTGTATGTTTTGTCCTGTTACGTGTGAGAGAGAGTTTATTTTTATCGTGTGTGTTCATATTTATCGCCCCCCGCAGGTTTGGAGACTCTGTGAAGGGGAATCTGGTGGTGGGGGACGCTGGCCTGCCTGGCCCTCCCCCTGGGTCATTGTGATCGGCTCTTTCTTCTCAACATGTGGCGCGGGCCTCCAGTCGCTGACCGGCGCCCCCCGACTCCTGCAGGCCATCGCCAAGGACAACATCATCCCTTTCCTCCGGGTTAGAGCAGCAGAAATTCTATTTGATTAAAATTGTTGCGAACTGTCTCCTCAACTCAGGAAACAGCCCGCAGTTAGATGATGCTTTTAGTGAAACGTTAGGAACAAGAGTTTATTTGGGTAGTTTCGGGATAATTTGGAGAAGCTGTATTGTCTGTGTAAGTGCTTAAATACTCGTGCTGAAGTGATGGAGCTCAGTGGTATTCACTTTGCTGCTCAATGTCTTCGCAATTACTGTATAATTACAATCCATATGCCCCGTTGTGAACAATCTTTTCTCTGTACAGTATGTGGGGATGTACAGACTGGAGATTATCATGCAATTCTTTTTTAGGGTGGAAAGATGCATTACATTTTTTTTTTTTATTTTATTGAAGTCACCTACAGCCAAAATTAATTTTTTTTTAACCCACTTGCTGTTCACTCTTTTTCCTTTTATGTGCGTTTCCATCAGGTGTTTGGACACGGGAAGGCGAACGGGGAGCCCACCTGGGCGCTGCTGCTGACGGCGCTGATAGCTGAGCTGGGGATTCTCATCGCCTCTCTGGACCTGGTGGCTCCCATCCTCACAATGTAAGACGCGGCAAACTGTGTGAGTGTGTGTGTGTGTGTGTGTGTGTGTGGTGTGTGTGTGTGTGTGTGTGTGTGTGGGTGTGTGTGCGTGTGTGTGTGTAACCTCCTCCTTCGGGGGGCCTTCATCCTCCTCCTTCGTTTTCCTTCTCTAGGGGCCTTCAGTTTTAATCTGTTTTCCTTCTCTAGGTTCTTCCTGATGTGTTACCTGTTTGTCAACTTGGCCTGTGCCCTGCAGACCCTTTTGAGGACCCCAACTGCTGGTCCTCCACACACACACACACACACACACATGGAGGCCGCGCTTCTCCTATTACACACACACACACACACTACCACACTGGTGCCGCTGGTGTGCCCACTGTCACACACACACACACACACACACACACACACACATAGACGCTGGTGTGCCCATTCATACACACACTAACACACACTAATTTGTGCCGCTGGTGTGCCCAGGACCTTGTCATTTTTGGTGGATGACGATCTGCCTGGCGCTCATGTTCATCCTCCTGTCATATCCTCCTGGGATACGTCCTGTGGCCTCATGGGCATTCATGTATCTCCTGCTACAGTGATGCAATCGTTGCCATGGTGATCGCCGGCATGATCTACAAGTACATTGAGTACCACGGGTATGTTGCCATGGAGATGTATTCCCCCAGTACATTGTACCCGCATGGTCAGAGTGGAGTGGAGTGTGTGTGTGTGTGTGTATTCACATAATTACATGTACAGCATGGTCAAGAGTGGAGTGTGTGTGTGTGTGTGTGTAAAAAGTGTGTTTTAGTAGTATCTGTGTGTCAGAAGAGGCCACAGCAATTTTGCACACACAGCACACACACAGTACATATCTTGAAATATCCCGTGTGTCCGTGTGTGTGCATCAGAGCGGAGAAGGAGTGGGGGGATGGGATCCGAGGTCTCTCGCTCAGTGCTGCCCGTTATGCCCTCCTGAGGTTGGAGGAGGGACCACCGCACACCAAAAACTGGAGGTAGAGTACTGAAGCCTGCGTGAAACTCATTATAATTTAATGTAGGTTTTTCTCCTGCACACAACCACAACTTTACATCACCGCTCAACTTGGCAAGCAATACGCCAATAAATGCTCATTTGGGAAGCATATTGGTGCAGTAAATGGAGAAAACACTGAATCTTTACTGCTCCTAGGGAACGATTTCCTACTGTAGTAGTAACTGACCCTGAGAATTAAGAGCCCAATAAAGATCAGATCTCACATTTATTTATGACTTTGCTTCTTACATTGCCGGTGGCGCTTGATGACATAACGCACTATTTCCAAATGCCTGTAAAAAAGAAATTAAACAAATGGAGCATAGCCAATTAAGTCCACTATATTCAGCGGTGCATCTCATTTTAAAGACAACAAATGTCTAAAATCATAAATACGCAAAAGACTTAATAAAGACATAATAGTTTAAGAGGTTTTTTTATATCATTACACTAATTTCTTCAAAGATTGTTTAAGAGTTGTGGTTGATTCTTAAAGTCCTCATTCATTTACACTCTCCAGGCCTCAGGTGCTGGTCTTACTAAAACTGGACGAGGACGCCCACGTTAAGTCTCCTCGCCTGCTGACGTTTGCCAGCCAGCTGAAGGCAGGAAAGGGCCTGACCATCGTCGGCACAGTCGTCTCCGGCAACTTCCTACAAAGCTACGGCGAGGCCCTTGCTGCCGAACAGGTGGGAACTAAAATCAGCGACAACCAACGCGGGAAATACTTTCACTCATTAGACTTTACAGAAATGCATGAAGGAAACGTTTCATTAGCCTTTTCTTTTTTTTTTTTTTTCTCCCGTGTCAGACTCTGAAGCACCTGATGGATAAGGAGCGCGTGAAGGGTTTCTGTCAGTGCATCGTGGCTCAGAAGCCGCGTGAAGGAATCAGCCACATGATCCAGTCCAGCGGCCTGGGAGGGATGAAACCCAACACCGTGGTGATGGGCTGGCCTCACGCCTGGAGGCAGAGCGAGGACCCCCAGGCCTGGAAGACCTTCATCAGTGAGTCGAAGAACTGCCAGATTTATTTCAAATTTAAAGACAGCAGAGTTTTTTTTTTTTTTTTTTCTTCTCAGACTCTTGGTAGTTAGTTAGCAGGCTAACAGCGCCCCCTCTCTTCCTCACAGACACAGTACGGGTGACCACAGCAGCCCACCTGGCCCTGCTCGTGCCCAAAAACATCTCTCTGTTCCCCAGCAACAGCGAGCCCTGCACCGAAGGCTACATCGATGTCTGGTGGATCGTCCACGACGGCGGGATGCTCATGCTGCTGCCCTTCCTGCTGCGCCAACACAAGGCAGGAGCACGTCTTTCTGTATCAGAGTACGTTTTTTTTTTTTTTTATGCGTTTCCTACACTGAGACCGTTGCTCTCCTCCTCCTCTTCTTCTTCAGGTGTGGCGCAAGTGTTCGATGCGAATCTTCACCGTGGCTCAGATGGAGGATAACTCCATCCAGATGAAGAAGGACCTGGCGACCTTCCTTTATCACCTACGCATCGAGGCTGAGGTGGAAGTCGTTGAGATGGTATGCATCTGACAGTGCTGCGGTGGCTTAACAGGACCTTTTATTTGTGTGTTTAAAAATATTAACATGATCTCTTCCAGGAGAATATGCTTGGGGAATTTTTTTTTTACCTTGCAAAATAAAAGACGCTCCGACTTGATTAAAACAACATATTTTTAAGCCTAAAACTTCTTTTTTTGGAGACTTGTCCCATACAGCATCAAGTGGTTGGGTTAGGACAAACTGAGGTAGTGTGTCCAGTAAAGCGTGTTTTCCTGAGGGTGGCGTACATTGTCCACATTGCAAAGTCCCATTTGGGAAACTGATTTGTGATACTCATTTAGTCATTTGAAATCGCAGCTTTCATCTGAGCTAGTTTCGACTGTAAAAAAAACTTTTAGACAAAAAAAAAGATTAGACATTTTACATAATGTAAAAAAAATCTAAATACTCAAATGAATTCAGTCTATTTTACTTCACACTGCAAAATCTCAACAACCCGGGTAACAAATCTGCAAAGTTTATCGTCAGCCAAACAAACTCCGACATTCACATCATCTCTTAAACGCTGATCATCTTGATATTATTGTTTTTTTTCTTGCCTGTTCCTCTCTGAACACGCCTCTCTCGTCTCCTCACAGCACAACAGCGACATCAGCGCCTACACTTACGAGAGGACCCTGATGATGGAGCAGCGGTCTCAGATGCTCCGGCAGATGCGACTTTCTAAATCAGACCGGGAGAGAGAGGTGAGATGAGCTTCGGTCGGCCCGCGAGACCGCGTGAGGAGAAAAGGGAGTAGATTTTACTACTGAATTGAGGGGGTTACTGAATTGTCTCCACCAGTAGCTTTAACAAATGTTAAATGGTGTATTAAAAGTTGTTTTGACTGATTCCTCAGCAGTATTTGGGTTCATTAACATCAGCTGTGTGAAAGATCAGCAATAACATACTCGTCTGATTTGTCTGTGATTGTCGTGCATCATTTTATCAGGCAAATCCCGGTAACAGCAGAAGTAGGCCAGAGGCAGGTGGAGCTACAAGGTCTCAGGTGAGGTCAGTGGTTATGGCCAGCTGTGAGTTCACAAGTTTTATTACAATTTGTTGTGAAGACAGTTTGATGACAGTCGTGTCGAAAGATATTTTCATCTGTTGCACGCTGTCTTTCTTGGACAGTGATTCAGAAAACATCATTTGCTGTCTCACATTAAATTACAAAAATAACATTAAATGTCATTGAAGATGGAAGGAAGCAAATTCATAAAAGTCCCGTTCTGAGGAAACCGTGTAAAGCTGACAAACGACACTTATGTCAGAAGCTTCAGGTTATTTTCTTTTATTATTTGGACATAAAACCAGCCAGAGACTTAAAAAAGAAAGGGCTTGAATTTAAGGATCAGAGTTCACTAGGTCTCCACAAAATCTAAGATAAAACAACTTTTCTATAAGCAGGATATATTTGTAATTGATTTGAAGGATCATATTTTATACAGAAGTTGGAGAATAATGTTGTGTATTTAGTTTATAACTATTACATTGAGATGCAGAACACCAGAGATGTTTTTGTTTATCAAACCTTTATTAGATAACAGTAGAGAGTGCCCCCCCTTCAGCTTTATCATTAAAGTTCATGTCTTCTCCTTCTGCCGCCGGTCCTCTCAGCGGGTACGCTGGAGTTTTGATGACGTAAGTTTTTATTGGCTGAAAAGCAACAGCTGCTCGATGTAGAACAATTTAGACGTAGTCCTGGACACAGTGTTGAAGCAAAGAGGTTTTTTTGATCTCTCTGAATCCTTCAGAAAAAGTGTAACCTTTAACTCATGTTAAGCTTGTTTTAAATTTAAATTAAACCAATAACACAATAAATGTGCATTTGGAAAGCATATTTGTGCAGTAATTAGAGAAAACACTGAAACCTCACTGATACTGGGGAGTCATTTTCTACTGTAGTAGTGATTAACTCTGACCTTTGACCTCTCCAGTGACATATGTAAAAGGCAAATTAAAAGATCGTTTAGATCTCACATTTATTTATTACATTTATTTTAAATTGTGAAATTAAAATTTTCTTTATCTGAAGGATTCAATAAAGACTTTGTCCAATAATAAATGTAATTTATGCTGATCTGGGTCAAATGCGTGTGTTTTTTTTTTTTTTTTTTTTTATATTAATCTTATCTTTCTATAAATTGGCTGACTTTAAAAAAAAAGAGCACTTCATCTCCTTTCACCCCTCTTCTTCTCTTTTCATAACTCTCTTCTGTCGCCATTTGACCCCGGGTCATCTCAGGAGATTTGGCACTAAAGTCGTCCCGTAGTCGTCCTCCACTGCTTCTGCTAGAGTAGACACAGCCTGCGTTTTGTGTTAGCAGGTCAGGTGACTCTGTGCTGTCTGTAGGTGTATCTTTCCCCCAGGTACAGGAGTACTGGAGCCCCCATCTCAAACACCTCCAAAGGAAACAGACAGGTACAAAGAGACAGACAGACAGAGAGACAGACAGCGGCAGTGGTGTAGAAGAGGGAGGCAACGATTTAAGGTAGAAATAAAATTTGAGGCGAGATGAGCAACAACGTGTTTGTGTGTGTGTTTTTGTACTGACCCAGGCCCAGCTGGTGAAAGACCGTAACTCCATGCTACGCGGCTGACGAGCATTGGGTCGGACGACGATGACGACACCGACGGCGGAGAGCGGGACAGGGCGGCGAGCGGCGGCAGCTCCGAGCACCACCGGCGCGTTCAGATGACCTGGACCAAAGAGAAGACGTCGCAGTACAGAGCCACGCACTCGGGCTGCTCCACACCCGAAGGCTTCAGAGACATGCTGAGCATCAGGCCGTGAGCGGAAACACACAAACTCACACGGAGAGGGCGGGCGTCTCTCTCTGAGGCTAATTTAACCGGCTGTTTAATGTTTCCCCTCAGGGACCACTCCAACGTCAGGCGGATGCACACCGCCGTCAAGCTCAACGAGGTCATCGTCAACAAGTCCCACGATGCCCGGCTCGTCCTGCTCAACATGCCGGGACCCCCCAAAAACACGGAGGGAGACGAGAACTGTATCCTTAACACAGAGTCGCGCTTTTCCCCAGTTAATTAAGAAAATGTGATGTTTGAGGTGCCGGAGCGCTTCATCAGAGTTATGAACTTTGAACTTTGAACTTTGTTCAGGGTCTGATAATGTCTGCACCATCCTGAAAACAATCTGACATTCACACACACTTCATGCTGTGATTGGTGTGAACTTCCAAACTCAAAATGATGATGTCAAATGTAAAAATTATGTCATACTAATTTAAAATTCTTTGACAGAAAATGATCAAAGTTTTAGTCAAAGTGAAAACTTAGAAAGACTAAATAACTTTTTGTAAGAGAAAATTATTACCTAAAACTAACATACTAAGGAAAAAGTATAGAGATTATTTTTTAACTTTTTTATTAAATTATTGAATGGTACATTTATTTCGTGATCTAAAATTATTTATTTATGATATAAAATGTCAGATTTTAGAATTGTTAATTTAAATTTGATGAGATATGCATATTTTTTATCTTATTATTGACTTGACTTGTTTTAATGACATGTTTTTCTTTCTGTCTTACTACATTTCTGCAGGACACAACACAAATCTCACTGTGTGAACTACAGGACTTTTGCAGCTTTAAAAAATATAGAAATTAGTTTCTTTATGTGTGTCAGTGATCGCACAATAACTGCTGGTTTATTGAGAATAAACAAGAACAATAAACACAACATGAACTGATCGGACATTCAACAAGTCCTCTCACATGACTAGACTGAACCGTAGCACGTTCACTGGCGTTTCCATGAACACACACACAAGGTACGGTGGCTCATAATGACCAAACTCGACAGTCATTTAGCCAAATGATCTACAAAAATCTAATCGAAGTGTTATGCAGAAGAGGAGAATGTAGTTTCGCCACGCTATTACTGACACAAATGCATCTCTTTATTAAAACTACACAATAAAAAAAATAGTTTTTTATCCAGCAGGATTAAGAAAATGCTCTGATAGAGGGCTGTAAATAAAAAAACTCACCACAACTAACATTTCAGAGAACACTAAATGTTCCTTAACTTATCGACCAGACATGGAGTTCCTCGAGGTTCTAACAGAAGGGCTGGAGCGCGTCCTGTTGGTCCGAGGTGGAGGGAGCGAGGTCATCACCATCTACTCCTGATTGGACAAACAGAAGGAAGCCGGCGTCAAAGAGGCAACCAACCACGCGGAAGTGAGCGAGGGGAGACGGTTGAGGGGGGGGGAGAGGGCCAAAAAAAGAGAGACTGTCATTGGCTGCAGCGTCCGTCACCACGCCCGACACTCACCCTTCATTTTACTTTCACCTCTACACGTTTCTGTCACGGCGAGGGTTTCCATTCCACTAACGTCGAGCTACACTAACGGCAACACAATTCCACGACGAGCAAAAAAAAAAAAGAAAAAAAAGCTGTATGCGTGTGTGTGTCTGTGTGTGTGAAAGTCATCCACCCGAAGGAGGCGTGCTTTGTCGGGGAAGGGACCAGTGTTGTCGTGTTTTGGGGTCGGTGGACCAGCGAATGAGATATTAGAAACCCAGAAACGGAGCGGTCGTTCCACTGACGAGACTCAGGGTTGCTTTTTGTACAGAATGTATTTTGGGAGCAGATGTGAGTTTTCTGAGTCGGCTGAATGTCTGAAGTGTTTTTTTTTTTGTTGTTTTTTTTTTCCCTCCTCCAGATCCAGTAACGTTTACTTCAGACTACATAAAAACTGGTCGTTTTAAAACCGATCAGTGCATCCTTTAAGGAAAATCTATTTGCTTTTGTTCTGTCTCCTTACTTGGAAGTGTGTATTTTTAAAGACATGAAAGGGAAAGATTATTTAAATTCATATCAGTCCTGGTTTCCTTTCTTACCTCAGAATTTGTTTTATCCACAGTGAAGTTCAAAGTGGAGAGACACTGAACGTTTTCGAATTCTTGTGTTTGTGTTTGAACTTGCTGCTATTTCCCAGAATCTGTATGGAGGCCCATTTTCACCTGATAAAGTAAAAAAGATTAATGAAAATTTAATCAAGCTAAAATAAAGATGCTCAAATTATTATTTTACTATTTTATTTGACTTCTCTCATAATGATTTTGTCTATAAATTTCCAAAGTCAAAAGTACGAGATGGTAAATCAAAATTATTAGATTAAATTAAAAATTTTGAGATTCTGCATAAAACATACATCATTATAAATCAAAATTAATTAAAGCTATCTAAATTTAGACTTAATACAGGAGATAAAACGTATAATAAATCAAAGTGAATAGATTTTAAAAAATCTTATTTTTCACTATGTAAAAATCACAAAATAATAAATTATTTGATTAATTTTTTATTATTGAGCTAAAATTAAGAGATGAAATGTCAAAGATGACTTTGGAAGACAAAAATATGATCAACAAATTCAACATTTTTAACTTGCTAAGGAAAAATTAGTTTTTACTAAATTATTGCATACTTTGTTTTTACTTTGTTTTTTAGAGTCAAGATTATGAGGTAGAGACTAAAAATTATGACATCCGATACGAAAACAAAATCAAGAAATAGTCAGAATCTTTAGGTAAAAAGTCGTTATAAATATAAATCAGATATTTGATAAAATTACTTGAAAAGACAAATTTATGTGATTTAAAAAGTCAAACTCTCTCACGAATCAAAATGAGATATTAATTGTGACTTTGCATCTCCTCACTTTGACTTTTTTGTCTTTCTTAGTAGAAATGAGCTTCCATACCTCTGTCACGCCACAATCTGAGGAAATCAAACGATTTCCCAAGCGAAGCATATCTTTTATCTCCAAGAGAGTCCAACACCAGCAGCGCGCTCTGCTGTGACGTGCGACCAGAATCCCTCCGTTACTCTCCTTTACGCAGCACAGTTACAGATTCGTGATGTCAACCCAAGATCCCAGGAAAAAATCCAAAATGAAACTAATGACGAGGAAATCTCTCAGAGGTCTTTGTGGACAGCGTTTAGAGTGTGTTTGAGGAAAAAAAAGGCCAGCTGAGACTCTGTTTGTTGCCTCGAAGGCCTTGAAAGTTTTTAAAAAAATAATCAGTATTGTTGGACCATCGTAAAGAGCACCACTGCGCTGCATGCTGTCAAAACTTCACCGTCACTCAGAGAGAAGTGTGAGTGTGTGAATGGTTCAGTTCAGTGTTTTCCATTCCTGTTTATGAGAATATTGGCTGCGCTGTCATTTGAGCTTGTGCCCTGAAACTCTGCACATCACCGGACACCTGCTGACATCCTGCTGTGTGTGTGTCTGAAAGAGAGAGTGTGTGTGTGTGTGTGTGTGTGTGAGAACGAGCGCTTGTTGCTAAAGTAAGGAGCTGTAAACTAGAGGTGTTTGATTCCACTCTAATGCTTCTTTTTTGTTCTTTTTCTTTTCTTTTTTATTTTTACAGTGTTATCGTGCAGGGATTCTTTTATGTTCATTGTTATTTCTTAAATGTTGTTTTCATGCTTGTACATAAACACAAAACAAGATCCCAAGTTTTATCTTTTTTTAATTACATTAATATAAAAAAAGGAATCATAAAAAACTTTGCTTGAAAAAATACGGGAATAAATAAAGCAATTTTGAAAGAAAAGTGACTTTTCTTGTTGATCCTTTTGTTTGATCAGTTTGTTGGTTGATGGTTGGTGCTATAATTTATTAGGATTCATGGTAAAGATGGTCTCATACTTTTAATACTAAATTATTCATTTAAGTCATTTATCAGGAAAAATGCTGAATAACAACTTCTCAAATGTGACACTTTTCTGTGTTTTTATATTATCATAAATAAAATATATCTTATTTTGTATGTCATTTGTTTATTTATATGTGTGAAAGAGAGTAATTTACAGAAAATATATGGGTTTTTAATTAAAAAAACAAACTAATATTTTTTATTTAAGTCTATTTTCTATTAAATAATTTCTTTTATTTATTAATTCATAAATGTAAATAAGAGAGATGACAAATGAACTATTTTATTTAATATATCTTATTCTGGAACATCTTAATCGTTACGTGATGAGGTCACTTCCACTTGTACGTACAATCCGGAAGCTGGCGCCCTGTTGATAGTTTGAGGAAATAAATTCTGGGCGAAGTTCACTCGCAAAAGTTGGACAAAAAACAAAACAATAAACTGGTTTTCGGGGGTGAGCATGGAGGTAAGAGGAGTAGAAACCTTTGACGTAATAAAAGAATCAACGTTGTCTTCACATGTAATCTCTGGTGGTCACAAACACAACAACGACGGCCTTGTTACGACCAAACCCCGTTAAGAAATGTAGTGATTTTAATTTCACCTCTCGTATTTGCCCCTGGAGATAGTTTTAATACCATAGTTTAATGTAAAATGTGTAAAGATAGCATTCGGCACTGAAACGGCTCATTCAGATGTTAATTTTCTGCCCATAAAACTTAACAATTAATCGTTTTACGGTCCGGTGTTTCACTAATTTACTTAGCTGAAGGATCAGGTTGGACCGAACCACTGGAGACAAGGGAAGGGGGGGCGTTAACATTATAAAAACGTGTTTTATCAGTTAAACCACTTTAAAAACTATTTTAACGATGTAAAATTGTGTTTTTGGCAGCTAAACTCCCTGCCAGGCGTTAAATCGGTCGATTAAACTTCAATAATCAATTAAACTATTTTCTCCTTTTGATCGTCGACAGCAAGATGATAGGCGGCTTCCTGTCGGGGCTTTCAACATAAAATCAAGACTAATAAAGTGAGAATAGTTGTTTAATGCCAGTGAAGCTTTTTGAATTTAATGATATCCAATCTTGTATTCAACTTTGATGCAGCTTTTTGATCTACTGAAATCTAAGGAACACATCATTGCATAGGCAGAAATGAGCTGCCATAAAGTCCACGTCTGCGATGTAATCATAAAACACACCAGGTTAGCTATTTGAGATACTGACTCACTTTGAGATACTAAGATATTATTTTGAGAACGTTTTCTGTTATCGTTATTGATAAAATAAGTGTCTTTTTGGACATTAAATCATTATTTTGCTATATTAACTCATCTGGAGGCACTAAGTCCTTATTTTCCTGTAAGTTCCTCATAAGTTGTATTTTGATACTAAATTTTGAGAATGTTTTTATTTGTTTAGAAAAAAATCTTATTATAATGAAGCTCTGTTTTTTTCATTACATAGTTAAAAATGAGCTTCAATCTGCACTGAATCATAAATAAAACATAAGTTAGCTACCTGATACTGAGACACTGACTCATTTTGCGAAACAAACATATTTTGATGTCATTTTTAGAGCATTGTGTCATTATATCAAGAGTGATTGTTTTTCAATACTATTTTTTTACATACTAAATCATGATATGATAAGTAAGATAAGATAAGATACTAAGTAATTTTGAAATAGTTATTAAATTTAGTAAGATAAGTAAGAAGTCATTATTTTCAGACAGGGGCTCGTTTTGAGAGAAGTCATTTAGATTTTATTTTGAAACCCGCGCCGCTCATCTTCCGGTGCTGTCGTCACGCAGCTTGGCTCGCTCCGTTGGGTCCGTCCGTGACGATCCGCGGCTCGGGGTCCATTGAGCAGCCTGACCGGGCCGACACGCAGCGTGACCGGGATCTCGGTCTACCGCCACCGCCCCCTCCTCCTCCTCCTCTCTCCGGTGTGACACCTTGAAAACGGTCCCGGTCGCCCTCCCGGAGCTCTCGACCGGAACCGACGGGCCGTTAACAGCCGTTAGCTGACCGTTGGGTGAATGTTGCGTTTGCGGACCGGCGGACAAACGAGCGCCGGTGCTGCTCCGTGAAGCGCCGCAGCCTCGATTCAGAGCCGGGTAAAGCGTCGCCTCGGTCGGACTGTTTCAGCGAGGAAGACCGGCGACAGCCACGTTTCCCCCCCCCCGGAGCTCTCCGGGTGGCTGACGGGTTATTTTTGGCCCGGCACACATGCTCCGTTTGGGTCGCGTCAGCTAGCCCGACATCTGTGTTAAAGCTGTGTTCAATGTGAAATAACGTTACAGAAAATATTCATTTATACTCCCTGAGTTCATCTAAACCGACTTTAGCCAGACATTTTGACGCTTAAAGGAGGAAAATAGGAGGGTTTTAATTGCATAACATCTTGTTGGATTTGAAGCTGACATATGAGGCCCAGTTGAAAAGATGGACCTGAATTTTTATTCGGATTTAACGGACGGTACCGGGCAGCACGACGGTGATCCAGAGTTTCTGGACCCGCAGACTTTCAATGGATTTGACTCTGACAACAAGGTGACTCTTCTTTATGAATGGGCCAGGCTCTTACACATGTGAATTAACCAAAATCAGACAGTAAACGCACCTCAGGGTGTAGATATTGTTATATGATTACATTTAGGTCCTCTTTGATGATTATTGTCAGTGATTTATTCATAATTTGGGGATTTCTTGTAAATAAATCACCTTTTTCATTCATGTTTCAGTTCCCTGGAGGCAGTGACAACTACCTGACGATGTCTGGGTCCGGCCATCCGTTCCTCTCCTCTTCGGAGGTAAAAAGGGCCTCCACATCTTCATTTATCTCTCACATGCTTCCTCCCTCTCCCCCCTCGTGGACACATTTGTTTGGGTCGACATCCTGAATAATCACATCATGTATCAGCGTGCGTTGAAATCACAGAATCAGTGCCACCTTCACGTCACATCACGTCACGTCACGTCAGAGTTGCTTTAGTCCACGTACAGGTCACGGGACGGCCTCAAAACTGAACAAACCCTCAGCCAGAGGTCATTGTGACATTTTAATCCTCATGCAAGCGACTGTCTTGATGGCGTGAACGTGGCATTTGTTTTCCTGAAGGTATTTTTATAAATACTCGCCGCAGAAACCTCAAAGACTCTTTTAACCATCTGGATGAGAAAATATCACATCTGCTTCAGGATTTAAATGTTTATCCTCTGAGAAATCAGGGTTTCCAACTTGGTCTGAAACAAAGACCGTGTACGCTATTATGAAATTTAAATATAAACTTAGTTGGTAAATAGTTAGTAAATGTGGCTGCTGTCGTTTACACTTTTTGAGGCATCTTAAAGATCCTTTATTTACTCGGGATGCCTTTTACTTACCGACTTACTTACATCATCTATACACAGATTGCACAGTTTCTACAACCTGAAGCATTAGATGTATTTGTCTATTTTAATCACAGTTGCAATGATTAGTCAGTGAGTTGTCAACGATCATATAAAGCGTCAATTAATTTGAGTTATCATTTGTGAAGAAAAAAATGTTCATATTTTCTGATTTCAGCTTCTCAACTGTGAATATTGTCGTCTTTCTTTCATCCTCTGTGACAGTACACTGGTTATCTTTGGGTTGTGAACAAAATGACATCTGAGGACGTCACTTTGGGCTTTGAGAAACTGATCAACATTTTTCACCATTTTGTTTTTACATTTTATGGACCAATCACTTGGGTAAATGATCGCCAGATTAATTGAAAATAAAATTGTCAGTTGCAGCTGTAGTACTAACGTCACACAGCTCAACACATTTATTATTCATGTTCTTGTGCTGTGTGGCTGCCTGAATTAGAAAATACAAAATCTTTTTCTTGTATGTCGTCAGCGGACTGAATATTTGGTTAAAAGAGTTTTTGATGATTCTTTAAATGCATTCAAAACAATAGTCAGTGTTTTTTAATGAACCTCGGATTTTTTCAAAGATCTTCCAGATATTTTATCTTTTCATTAAAAATGGATGCTAAGCTTTGTGACGTGAATGTGATAATTAATCTTTAGAGGCACAAACAGGCACCAGTCGGGCTCATGTGCTGCAGTTTTAAATCAGCCTTAACACCATAAACCAGCTCATCTCTGACTAAATACTTGGAAAATGATATTTTTAAGCACTTTAACCACATTAATATATGATTTTTTTTCCAGCTTTCATAAATTCTATATGATGTGAGTCAGACAGAATAAGACCTTTCCACTGTATGAATGAACCGTTTAATGTCAGTGCCTTGAGTACATATAAAAACTGCCACAAGTATGACCCATGACATTTGTAATCTACTTCAACGTGCACTTACTGACATACTCACATTTTTTAGTGTGCCACTAAACCCATTGACCTCTTCAACCTCGCTGGATCTGCTGGTGGAGTATGACTTATTTAAATACTTTATATTTCACACCCCTCCCACTTAAAACCAGACACCCTTTTTTTTTTAAATAATGCTGTCACTCAGGAAATGAGGATTTTACAGAGTGAATCATCAAACACTAAAATACTGGCTGAGAAGTAAGTGAAACGATGGGATGATTGACAGGGTTTTTCCTGTGAGCGATGAACACGCATGATAAGAGTTTATTTAGGAATCTTTCAGTGCCTCTTTTTAATCAGAATAGACAGAAACGTTAGAAAAGGAGGAACAAACATCACCAACAAAGTGGATCTAGTTTCAACCAGTGAAGTAGGAAGGACTCGAATATTTTACTGAAGTAAAAGTACCAATACGACAGTATAAAAATACTCACGTCAAAATTGTGCTAAAGTAAAAATATTAAAGGGCTGAAAGTAAAAGTGCTCATTATGGTGAATGCCCCATTTTAGACTAATTTATATTCTAAGACTAGATTATAATTAATAATGCATTCATGTGTACTTTAATATTGCAGCTGGGAAAGCTTTGTAAACTTCAACAAAAGATATTTAATCTTTTATCCCCCACAATCCATCATAGTATGTCCGTTTATTATCATTATTAAGTAACTAAAGTTAAATAAATGTAGTGGAGTGAAAAGTACATCGTGTGCTTTTTTTTTAAATATGTTGGATCAGAAGCTAAAAATGGAAGCACTCAAATAGAAATTCCTCAGTTGTCCCTAAATTCAGTACTTGAGTAAATGAGTTACTTCCCACCACAGGTTTGAACTCGTCTAATCTGGTTTTGTGCCCTCACCCTTCAGTAATATCACAATCTTCTCACTATCTGCCGCCGGCTGTTCACCCTCCGACACTTTGTGCAGCTGTGAGCGATGACTTGTTCTGAGAGTTTTGAGCTTAAAGCTGTTTTTTTTTTTTTTTCTTCTTCCTGTGCATGACCAGGAGCCGGTATCACAAAGCAAGTTCAGCATATTCGCCGCCGTGTGTGATCCTGGATAATGAATCTGGTTTTAATTGACGAGTGACAAGAGCGTTCGTGTAGCAGAGTTGAATTTTACAAAAGCTGTGATTGGAGGACTCAATGTGACATAACACATGAAGTGAAATTAGGTTTTTATCTCGAACTAGATGAAGAAGATGTAGACTCATAATAAACAACATCCAAATTTTAAGATAAAGCCAAAGCCAAGTGTGGGAGTGGAGTGACTTTTTCAGAGTGGGGACACTAAATAAAGATATTAAATAAATGTAAGTGGATAAAACACAAAGGTCTGTCTTTGTCATAGTAACATGGAAAGCATATGCTGATCTTTACTTTTCATAAAGTCAGTGTTACCTGTCAGGGTTTTGGCAGCTTTCTGATCGTAGACCTGCAGTATCTGTTACGTGGTGATCTGACTTGTTTAGAAGTTCACCAGCATTATAAAGGCAGAAAACCAGAGTTAGCATTGTTTATTAAAAGCAGCTGATCTCGCTTTGTGACACAGGCTCCTGAACTCAAACTCCCTCCTGAGTATTTCAAAGATGTTTCACTATTTAGACTCTTAGAAATTTTTCTGCCCAAAATAGTAAAAGTTCTTCAGTGTGTAAAGAAAGCTGTAATAGTAATCGGTAATTTTCTCCCGACTTCCCTATGACTCTTAACTTTCTTTCCAAATTGTTTTTTTTTTCTCCTCTACATCTGAATTTCTCACAAACTTTTCTTCCCTTGTTTTCTTCCCTCCATCTTTGCTTTTCCCTCCACTCCTCTTTAATTTTCTTTCTTTCTTTCTTTCCCTCTCTCTCCCTCCTTCGGCTCCGTCTGCTCTCCAGACCTTCCACACCCCCAGCCTCGGTGATGAGGAGTTTGAGATCCCTCCCATCTCCTTGGACCCGGACTCGGCCCTCACCGTGTCCGACGTGGTGTCTCATTTCGGGGAGCTGTCGGACACCGGCCCCTCCGACAGCGTGGTGGTGCCCGGGAACGCCGTGGTGGAAGGGGACGACCCCTCGTTCGCCTCAACCTTCGTCAACCCCCCTTCGCAGGGTCTGGAGCACCTGAGCCTGGGAGTCATCAACCAATCAGGAGGCAGCGCTCTGCTGGGGTCGTCACTGGGAATGGTGAGGAGCGAACCATTTCCATGAAACTGTCTCAGGTTATCCCAGTGTCAATCCCAGTGTCCGGTTTAATTCTCTCCTCTCGCCCTCCCAGGATCTTGGTCATCCCATCGGCTCTCAGTTCAGGAGCTCGTCTCCAGTGACGATCGACGTCCCGCTGGGTGACATGGGCCAGGGCCTGCTGGGGTCCAACCAGCTGACCACTATTGACCAGTCAGAGCTGAGCGCTCAACTGGGGCTCGGCTTGGGAGGCGGGAACATATTGCAGCGCCCTCAGTCGCCTGAACACCCTCTGTCGGCCACAGCGTCGCCCACCAGCTCGCTCCAGGATGACGACATGGATGACTTTAGAAGGGTTAGTGATGTTAGTAATGTCCCTTGTCCTTGAAGCAGGATAAAAAAAAAAACTACGTTCAACCTTTCTTATTTTGTACACCGTTCTCTTTTCTCCTCCGATCAGAGCGTCCTGGTTGAATCTCCGGTCTCCATGGCGGTTTCTCCCGGCGTCATCTCCCTCGACCCCTCATTGTCCGAGTCCCCGCTCTCAGCCCCGGCCTCCAGCATCTCGCCGGCTGTCGGACGGAAAGGAGGAGCAGGAGGTGTGAAGAGGCCAAAGCAGAAGAAAGACCCAAACGAGCCTCAGAAACCTGTGTCGGCCTACGCTTTGTTCTTCAGGGACACACAGGCGGCCATTAAGGGACAGAATCCCAACACTACTTTTGGAGAGGTCTCTAAGATAGTGGCCTCCATGTGGGACAGCCTCGGGGAGGACCAGAAACAGGTAACAGGGCTGTTCTGACGTGGAAAAGTAGTAGAAAAAAATCTGTGACTCAAGATTAATATACTGAATAGATAAGACGTTTTCAGTCATAGAAGTTAAATAAGTATCCCACCTGTATTAATGCAGACATGGGCTCAGTTGCGTGTGGTGACATTTAAACACAATCCTAATGTCAGAGCTTAATTTTTTTTCAGGTTTACAAGAGGAAAAACGAAGCGGCAAAGAAGGATTATTTGAAGGCGCTGGCAGAGTACAGAGCTGGACAGCCTTCTCAGGTGAGTGTGTCCGACCGACGAGAGATCCTCCCGTTCATATAACCCGACAGCTGTAACATTGCAGGATGTAGTTACGGGAAATTATGGTGATCTGTTTTGACCAGTTGGATGGTCGCTTACAAACGCTATTAATTGCAATTACCTTTTATTGACGGACAATATGGCACAAAATATTACCCGATATTGATATACTTCACAATTAAGTCAGCGATTTTTTTTTTGTGTGTGTGTGTGTGTCCAACCGTCTTCTCTTCAGGCCCCGATTGAAGTCATGGACAATTCTCCGTCACCCCCGTCTCCTGCCCCGCCTCCTGTCGTTATACAGCTGCATCTGCCACCAGCCTCGCCTCTCGCACCACCAGGTCGCAGCATTACAACCCCGAGGAGAACACCATCACCAACATCTGCACCTCCAACATCATCCTGGACCTGCCGCAGGTCGCCACGCGCTCTCGCACCAAACCCCAGTCTGCTCCTGCAGCCGCCCCACCGAATCCCCCCACTGTCACCAAGATCATCATCAAGCAGACGCCGCTGCCCTCGGGCGGCATGTCCGTCACAGCAACCTCTGCTTCCTCGCCGCGCCAGCCGCCGCCGCTGCAGCAGATGCAGAGCACCCCTCCTCCTCCTCGGCAGAGCACCCCTCCTCCTCTCGCAGCAGATGGTGCACGCCCCACCACCTCTGCAGGCCAAACCCCGAGGCGCCGCCACAGCTCCGCCTCCGCTGCAGATCAAGGTGGTCCCGTCGTCACGGCAGTCGGATTCAAGCGCACCGATCATTGTAACGTCAGCAGGAGAGATGCCCACGTCGGTGTCCGCTGGTCTGACGGTGGAGGTGGGACAGTCGAGCGACGTGGTGTCAGGAGGAGAGGAAGTGGCGGAGGCAGAGGAAGGGGTGAGCCCAGCAACACACACCTACACTTCATCCTCAGCCAGTGAAGTGGACGGTGACATAACGACCATAACTGTCCTTCTTCGCCTTGTTTTGTCTCCCAGATGGAGGTTGAGGTGAACGTTGCCTCCGTCCCGAGTGTGACTCCCACCGCCAGCCGCAACATTTGCGTGCGTGCCGGCTGCACCAACCCTGCTGTGGAGAGCAAAGACTGGGACAAGGAGTACTGTAGCAACGAGTGTGTCGCCACACACTGCAGGTGTGTACAAAAACACGCATAACATACAAACCTGAGCCCTCAAGGTTTTTATCGTTCTTGATTTACCAGCTGGTGTCACGACAGTCATGAGTTCCTGAAGTTGTTGAGATGAACTGAGAAGCTTTAAAGTCTTCTACTTGTTGGCAGCCATTTAACAGTTTTTAGATGTTTATGAAGCACTTTTGTCTGGTCCTTTACAGTGAATATTTTCATAATTGAGTGTCTGCGTAAATACAGTGTTTTCATCATCAACCAATCTGCAGATCATTTTTTAGATAAGTCAATTAATCGTTCAGTTACAACTTCCCAAACAGACGTGGCACATTTTTTGGGTGATTGTCGAGTGTTGGTTGGACAAAACAAGCAATTTGAAGACTTAACATATAGTTTTAGAAAACATTTTTCACTATTTTATTATATCTTTTTGCTTAAAAAAAAAAGAAAAAATCACTTTGTCGATTAATTTTATGTCAGTGGACTAATCTGTAATTAAACTAAATGTTTCAGCTCTGAGCATGCACAGGATTTGGATTATGGTATTATGAGTAGGTAGTGTGAACACTTTGTTTAGACATCACAACTTTGTTTTAGGAACCTGGATTAGCCAGAGTCCTGGTAGAGAAATACATGGAGATTGAATCTGGAATACTATGAACTCCTCATTATGTTTTCTGACGTGTATCAACTCTGGTTACCTGGTAATTATTCAGTAAAACAACTCTGGTGATAAACGGTGTAACAATGAAAACACGCTCCTGCGTACAGATGTTTAAAGCCCTGATATGATCACACAAGGAGCTGATCCTGTGTGATCCATGAAAATATGAGATCCTGAATATTGGGACACTAAAATGCTTGTAAATGTGCAAATAACAAAGTTATTTTACAACTAGATTTTACGTGCATCTTGTCCAGACATTACACCCTACATACAGCACCAAATGTCATAAATTTGACTAAAATAGAGTGAAAGTTTTTCTTTCGTGTTTTCTCGTCCACAGAGACGTGTTCATGGCCTGGTGTGCCATCCGAGGGCAGAACTCCACCACCGTCACATAGGAGGGGAAGGACACGCCTGACGGGAGCACGCAGAGAAAAGGACAAAGAAAATAACACATGAAGTGCAAAGGGAGAAATGAATGAATGAATGGTTGGTTGGATGGATGGATGGGTGGATGGGCTCAGGTATCGGCACATAATGGGTTGTTTCATCATGATATGATCGACATCTTGGCTCCCTCCTGCAGAATAAAACTCAAACACTGCAGCAGGACACCCGTGATGAGGACAGACGGATGAAATAATAATAGTGATGAAGAAACTGAAGACTTTCCTTTTGATCATCTGTTGTGAATTTGAATTATGGACTGGATAAAAAAGAAGAAATAGAACATTTTATATGAACTTATGGTGTTTTTAATGGTTTTGAAAAGTAAAAAAAAAGTGCAGGAGGTATAGAAATCATGATCTTGCAGAAAAGTTAATTTTTATTCATTTCAAAGATTCAGTACATATATGCTCTTCCCTTTACTGTTACATGATGTGAAAAAAATCCAATTGTTTTTTTATTTAATTGTTCTTGTGGGTGCTTGGAAGCTAAAGGAGTCAGATTTAATTACAAAGGAGCAACAGCTGGGCGAAGCACAAACCGTACAAAAGGGTGAAACGGTGAGAAGTACTTCTGAGACGAGGTGGAAATGAATCTGTCACCTTTTTCAGCCGCTTTCAGGGGGGAAAAACTACCATCATTCAAAGAGTTTTATTTTCAAAACCGGTGCTAAAATTCAGGAAGAAAAAAATAGTTCTCATGTTGTCTGATCTCTTCTCCTGCTGAAATACCCCACAACAAAAGAGCTTTTTAAATACACAGTACATATTTTGTTTTACGGGAACCATTTGTGGTGAAATTTGGTGTTTGGTGGAAAATTTTGCAATGGAATACACACTCCAGCTTTGACAACACTACTGTACAAGGAAAAGGGAACACAGTTCAAAAGCTTTACTTTTTAACATAACCCTGTTTAATGTAAAGTTTTTTTTTTCAGGTGTATTGAATAATCAAGGGAGGGATAATTGCTTCCAGAAAACTGTTCCCAGTCAGGTAGAACGATGCCGCGATCGGTGTGGTTTATTGTAGATATCCTGGAAATGTTTTTAATGGTGAAATAAAAAGATTTTATGTTTTAATATACATTTGGTGATGCACATGTTGGCCTCACACTTTCGGCTGGAGTATCATTTATTTACTAGCCTCATATGATACTATTTTTTTTTCTTAATTTTGGACCAGGAACAAAACAAAAATCATATATGTGTATATATATATATATATATATATATGTATATATGTATATATGTGTGTTCTTTTTTTATTTTTGTCTCTTGTTTTTATAAACTTACATGGAAGAAACCATCAAATCTATTTAACAACCTAATATCAGAAAAAAGTCTTTGTCTTTATTGAGATAAATGGACAGGAACAAATTCCTCTGCACCAAATAAAGGATAAAAGTACATGTCATAAAGTGTTTTTAACTTTTACAGCCTTTGGAATAAGAGAAACTAAAGTCTGTTTGACTTCCTTTATGAAAACCAAATAAATTAATCAGTAAATTTGCATTTATTAATATGAAATATAGCTATATTAAAATATATATATTATGTTATTATCCAGTATGCCAAATAGCGTCTAAATAATTAAAAAATATGTTTGCTCATAAAAGTTATTCCCTAAAAACTCTAAAACAAAAAAAAGTTTCACACGGCTGATCTCGAGGCTGCCGTTTGTATCGCGAGACCGACGTCAGCGCAACTATTTGATGACGATGGCGGGAAAACCCACCGTGGCGGGAAAAGAAAGCAGCGTGGTCGTCACAAGATAGGCGGCGCTGTTGCTGCGAGTCACGTCAGAAAATGCGCCACAAAATTAAAACATCAAATAAAACCAGAAAGTAACTGAAATAAAGGGGGGAACAGTTAGAGGTTTATCTGAAAAAATAAATTAAAAATATATATATTTGTGTTTAAATGGAGGAGGAGGCGTTTATTATGGGTTTAAAATCTCAGTTTGTTTATTATAAAAGCTCACTGGGAGGGGGGAGGGGGGAGTTAATTATAACAGACTGGAGTGTGTGTGTGCGACCAAACGATGCTGTTTATTTTGTATTAATCTGTCGTGTTTTAACAGTGAGCTGATTTGAAGTGAGATCACTGGCTGTGTTTACACTGGGAGGGAGGGGGGCAAAGAAATCATTGCACCTCAGCAGGCGTGGAGAGAAAGTGCGTTGTTGTTAGTTGACACTCCTCATCCTCCTCCTCTTCCTCCTCCTCTTCTTCATCATCAGCACCACCACCATCATCATCATCGTCCTTGCCGTCTTCCTCATCCGGCCTGCCGAGCGGTGAAGCCGGGAGCTGGAGTTTGAAACGCGGGACGCACCATGGCGGTAAACCTGGACAAGGAGGCGTACTACCGCCGGATCAAGAGATTATACAGCAACTGGAAGGTAAAAAAACTCACAGCGTGTGTTGAGCTGAGTGGAAAGTGTCCTCGGCTGTGTGTGTGTGTCTTCATGTTTATGCTGCTGCTGGAGGAAGGAGCCGAGGCAGCCGCGTTTTTCAGCCCGAGCGTGGTGCACTGTTGTCGGCGTGAGCGGCGCTGCTCCCCCGGCCCCCATCCGGCGGCGACACCGAGGCGGACACAGGCCTCGGTCCCCCCCCTTCTCTCTCTGAGCGGGTTCACATGCACCAGAAACTCCTTTTTCCACCTGAATATATTCATAATATATATAATTATTTTAATTTTCACACACCTCCTCTCATCATCTTCCTCCTCTTCATCTTCCTTGTTGGTTATCTCTCTGTTAGCTACATGCTAACCATCCCATTCACCACGTTAGCGAGCTAGCCTGCTACCTTCGCAACTTTGCCTCAACTCTCTGCCTAAATATTGAGATATTTTGACGGACAAACCTTATTAAACTGAAACACAAAACCTTAAATAAACCTCCCACACTCGGTTGGTGTTAATATAAATAATCGTTAATGTCAATTAGCACTTCCAACTGTCGCTACAAGCTAATAGCGTTAGCCGGCTAATTAGCATCCCAGCAGAAACATGTGCAATAGCCTCTGGAAATTACTTTTATTTAACGCTTTAAAATGACTCTACATAACCTTGTGGCGACTTTAAACTCATTTTAAGTTGTTGTTTTGGCGCTGCGTGGTGCTTTTGGCCTTTAAAATAACTTTAAAAAACGCTTTGTGTGCGTTTTATCTGGTGTTTAATGGCCTTAATTAAAGCAGCTTTGTGAGACTTGTGTCCAAAGCAACAGTGCTGCTGATAAAACTGAAGCTCGTTGTGCACCAGGATCTTCCTCTTTAAAGTGTTTTTTATTTAAAGCATGAAGCTACAAGAGTGATGTGTCCTAATGTTTGTTTTGTGAATTTTTTTTTTCTTTTTTTTTCAGAAAGGAGAGGATGAGTTTGGCAAAGTGGATGCCATTGTGGTGTCTGTGGGAGTGGATGAGGAGATTGTGTATGCCAAATCCACGGCCATACAGGTGAGGACATCCCCCCACATCCTCATCAGCTACTGTGCACGGTGCGTTTGGTTTGCAGGTGTCACGATCCGGGGATGGTGCAGCGATTAAGGCCCGGCTTCACCGAGTGTGCCTGCTCTTAAAAAAGGGACATTATGGCACTTTATTATTCTGTGAGCATTAAACACATTTGCATGAGCAATTCCCAGTGCAACAAGCAGGCAAAATTAAAACAAACCAAGTGCACCAGTTGAGTTCAGGTGAGTAAAGTTACACCTGCTGTCAGAGGAGCGACTCCCTTTCATTTGTGTTTGTGGGGAGCTAACTTAATTAGACACTGGCCCAACGCTGAAGCTTTGTTTCCACCAAAACACACTAAGTCGTGAGTGTGGGAGCTTTTTGGATGCATAAGGAACGACCGGGGGGTTGTTCAAAAGACTGATGTCTAATCCGAAAATCCTGGCATGGGAAAAAAGTTGCATAAAGGGTCCAACACCTTGAATTTATTGCAACATCTCTTTGAGATGCAGCGTGTTCAAATGAAGGGAATGACCGAGTTAAAATAATTACGTTAGCGGCAGGTTATCTGATAAAACATTAAGTTAGGGGAGTAATTATAAATGGTGTCACGTACAGTCAGCGAAGTAGAAAGTGGAGAATAGCACAGTTTATAAATGAACTTTACACACTGAGTACGTTTGATTTTTGCCTTTTAAAAACTTGTTTTCATTCCTTTTTTTTTTTTTTTTAAGGAAAATATAACCTATATGACACTTACTTTTTCACTTTGACATATTGTACTAGAGCAGCTGAGATGAGAGATGTTCTCAATTACTTTTTCTTTTCTTTTCTTTTTCTTTTTTTTTACTTAAACTGCAATAAAATAAACAAAACAAACTTGTTTTTGTCAGGTCACCTGTAAAATTAAGTAAAATGTTTAAATCACGTGTTATGCATCGTAATCGTGAAAATGGGCCTTTCCTCAGACTATAATTAAAAATGTAAAATCATTGCATCCCTAATTATGACTACATTATTATGTAAACCTCTGCAGAAACTCTATAGGGACTTTTTTTCCTGGGGTTTGTGCCAGTATAATGATCAACTTGTCTGGTGGAGGTGGTTACTGACAAGAACTTCATCTGAATATCTTCTTGTGTTTTTAACTTGACTGTTTGGGCATAAAAAAGTGTTGCGTTTCACTCTAAAACTAAAGGGAAAGAGGACCACGTATGCATGTTGAGCGTTTACTGATTAATCGCCTCACCCTGAATCTGTTTCGCTCCTCAGATCACCTCAACTGATGTTTCATTTCATTTTCCCACAGACGTGGCTGTTTGGCTACGAGCTGACAGATACCATCATGGTGTTCTGCGACACCAAAATAATCTTCCTCGCCAGCAAGAAGAAGGTGGATTTCCTGAAGCAGGTGGCCGTGACGAAGGGCAACGAGAACGCCAACGGTGTCCCGCCCATCACCCTGCTCACCAGAGAAAAGGTAACCTGTGTAAAGATATGGAGGTGATGTCTGAGTATACCACCTTTTTGATCAATTATTCACTCATGGCTCTAAAGATATGAGGGAGTGATTTGTTAGCGCTTGATTTTAGCTAAATCTGAACACATCCAGGAGGCTGCCGGAGTGAACTCTTGTTCTTTTCTGTTGAACATGAGTGTTTATCGCCGCCTGTGTCTCATCTCTCCCAGAATGAAAGCAACAAGGCCAACTTCGACAAGATGATCGAGGCCATCAGAGGCAGCAAAGAAGGCAAAACAGTGGGAGTCTTCAGCAAGGACAAATTCCCCGGAGAGTACATGAAGAGCTGGAACGACACGATCACCGCTGAGGGGCTGGAGAAGGTAAGACGCCATCCAGAAGGTCAGCGGGCACTTTTTTTCTTTCTTTCTTTCTTTCTTTCTAAGACTTTTAAGCTGAACTGAAGAGGAGGCATCTTTTTCAACATCTCTCTCTATACTATCGCTATCGTACAGGTAGACATCAGCGCCGTGGTCGCGTACACGATGGCAGTGAAGGAGGACGGAGAGCTGGGGCTAATGAAGAAAGCAGCGACCATCACCAGCGAGGTTTACTCCAAGTTCTTCAAGGAGCGCGTCATGGAGATCGTCGACGCGGACGAGGTAAGGGAAAGGATTTACTGCGCTAACGCTGGTGGATTGTACTGGAAATGTGGCTGGTTTATGCGGCCAAAGAGGATTTTCTGCACCTGTTTCCAATCTCTTCTCTCTGCTGTTTCATTTCAGATGCAAAAATAGTGATTTTTGACAAAAAAATTATGGCATAAAAGCTTTTGTTGGCCTGATTTGTGTGTTGAAAGTTGCACAAACAAACAGCTAAACAGACTAACAAACATCATTTGTCAGCCTCTTATGCTGCATTTTGAGCCAATTCACTGAATTATGAGCGACCAAGCTGGAAAAACAAATTCATGGCTACAAAAAAAAAAAATATTCAGGTGTGAAGCATTTGCCACATTGCTGCAAAGCCTCAGCCGTTTGCTGTAAAATCTACATAAAATCTGATGTGAACACTTAATCACTGTAATTTAAAGGGAGCTGCACGTTGTTGGTTTGCATCTGGTTTCAGTATTTATTAAATATGTCACAATGCAAAAGTAGGGTAGGGTTTAGGCCTTTTTTAAATGAAGTGATTACATTACATTCATCAGTCGGTTCTTGCTCTGCTGACATTTCATGAATTCAGCATTAAAACTGTGACCTGATATTTTAGAAGCGTTGGGCGGTATTCAACTTTGGCTTGTGGAAAACATCCCGTGTTCCAAATAAATAATAGATTTTAGGAATTTCTCATTTCAAGATTTCAAGAATTTGTCATTACACAACAATTTACATCAGCAATCATTGGTAATGAAGTTTTTAAACAAGAATAGACACTCAACAAGAAAAAAAATTGATTAAGAAATAAAAATATAAAAAAAAATTAAAATGATTATTTTATTACTCTAGATTATTAAAGACCTTTAAAATGTTATACAATAAAATATAAATTATAAATATAAACCAAGTATTACACATCTTGACTCACATAAATGAATCCACAGAAGAACAACGATCATCATCAGCAGAACATTTTACACATTTTAAGTTTTTTTGTCTCCACCTTCTTCCCCCCTCCGACCAACAGAAAGTGCGTCACAGCAAGCTGGCCGAGTCAGTGGAGAAGGCCATCGAGGAGAAGAAGTACCTGGGCGGTGCCGATCCCTCCACGGTGGAGATGTGTTACCCCCCCATCATCCAGAGCGGAGGCAACTACAGCCTCAAGTTCAGCGTCGTCAGGTAGCTCTCCTCACCTTAGCACAGTGACGCAGTTTCAGAGTTAACGTAAATTAAGAAATGTAAAACTTATAAAAAGACTCCGGAACTAATGATGCTGATTATTTAATGTAAGAAGGTACTGATAGATGCCTGTCGCAATGTACTAAAGACTGAAGTTACATCTTAAAAATCTTTTGTTTTGTCAGCAGTTCAAAATGGCAGATTTTCAGTTTATCGTGTACAGAAGTCAAATCAATCAAATCTTCACAGCTGAGAGTGCAACTGAGAAATGTTTGATATTTTTGTTGGATCAACTAAATGCTTAATCATCATGAATTAGAAGGATTTTAGCTCTAAAATTTGGAGGAGCTTGTTAAGATAAATGTTTTGTGAGGACTGTAAATTTGCAGATTTTGTTTAACGAATGTTTTGACATTTTGAAAAATAGTTAGATGTGAAGATTGATGCCACTGTCACACGTCTGCTAAATATGAAGCCACACACAGAGTACAGATAAGATTTTGACTCCACTTGTTCTCCGTCGCAGCGATAAGAACCACATGCACTTCGGCGCCATCACGTGTGCCATGGGGATCCGCTACAAGTCCTACTGCTCCAACCTGGTGCGCACCCTCATGGTGGACCCGCCTCAGGAGATGCAGGACAACTACAACTTCCTGCTGCAGGTGGAGGAGGAGCTGCTCAAACAGCTCAAACACGGTGAGCTCGGGAGCTTTGGGTGCTTTGTTAAAGCCGCCAAGAGCGACGCTGGAGTCTCATAGGTCATTTAAACTTTTAGATTATATGTCAATCTGATGAATATTCTCTCGTGTCGTTGATTTATTATAGTGGAAAATGTAGAGAAGCCCAAACAGCACAAAACTCAAAGACTCATCATTTTCAAACCATCAAATTTTAGAAGGTTAAATCAGACTTAACTTAAAAAAAGATGTAAATCTTTTTTCCTAATAGTGCTGTTCAGTGACTAAAGAATAAAAAACAGAAAAGTTGGGATGCTGGTAAAATAAACGTGGAGAAAAGAACAACTTTGAGCATATTTTCTTTCTCCTCCGCAGGTGTAAAAATCTGCGAAGCTTACAACGCTGTCCTGGAGTACGTGAAAAAGGAGAAGCCAGATCTTGTAGCAAAGCTGACCAAAAACCTCGGGTAAATACACACGAATCACACCTCCTTTCTCCCCCCCATGTTCTCACTTTTCCACTGTTATCTCATCTTTTTTTATTTCTTCGTTTGTAGCTTTGCGATGGGGATCGAGTTCAGAGAAGGCTCTTTGGTTTTGAATGCCAAGAACCAGTACAAACTGAAAAAAGGTGAGAATGTAGTCTTTTTTTTTTTTTTTTTTTTTTTCTTTTTTTTGTGCCTCCCTGGCGATATGTTTACCGCTTTCTTCACGATCGCCGCTTTCGTCACATAAAGCGACATCATCGTTGACCAAAGCTGCGTCTCCTCCCAGGTATGGTGCTGAGTATTAGTCTGGGTTTCGCCGACCTCGTGAATAAAGAAGCCAAGAAGGACGAGCAGAAAAAGTACGCCTTGTTCATCGGCGACACGATACAGATCAATGAGGTGAGGTGCACTTTTTCACCAAAGACGCCTGAACGCATCTCCTTTTTTTAGTAGATGATGTTCAGGGGTATTAACCCAAGTGAACAAACAACCATTTATTTATTGTTTTTTTTTTTTTGCGTATTCTCCATTTAACAAAACAAAATCTTGAATGTTTCTGTAACAGGAAGAGGCTGCAACGATACTCACGCCAGTCAAGAAAAAGATAAAAAATGTGGGAATATTCTTGAAGGTAGGTGTCTTTGCTCACCATTTTAACTTTTTTGACTTCTCTAAAATTGTTTAAATCATCGCCTGCTGACTCGAATTCAATATCAATTTCCAGCTTTAATTAACAGTTTTCAAAGTAAAATGAGTGTCGATTCAACGCAACATTTGGCTTTTAATGACATATTTGCTGGGTGTTTAGATACCATAAAGTCACAATCAGTGTGATTCTGTTCACCGAAGTATTTTTTTTGTCTCTGTGCGTCTCAGAACGACGACGAAGAGGACGAGGAGGAGGAAGGCGACGACGCCGAGGAGCTGCTGGGGAAAGGAGCTCGCAGCGCTGCTCTGCTCGCAGACAGAACCCGAGTGAGTGTGTTAAGTGTTCGTTTGTGTGTGTGATTAAACATGTGACTGCTGATCAGTGTTTATTTGCCACCTTGACAGAGTGTTAATAACTAAGAGTGTGAATGTTTTTGTACTCTACCAGCTACTTGGGAAGGTAAGTATTCACTGTTTCTTCTCAAAATCTCATCGGCTGAACTGATTAAGTTGTAAAACTCCACGCACTGATGAGGAAAATGTTGTCGTCCTCTTTTTAATTTGCGTGACTTGTTTTTTGTGTTTTTATTTATTTGAGTCCCCCAACCATCCAAAGCCGTACAACACATGCCTTCATTCTGCATGTATGTTATTATTTTTATTCCCCGCCCCCCTCTCATTCTTTGTCAGATAAAATCAGTCTCTTGGTGTCTCTGTGTGATCGCTCAGTTTGTGTTTTTTCATCGAGCAGAATGAGATGACGGCGGAGGAGAAGAGGCGAGCCCACCAGAAGGAGCTGGCCAATCATTTGAACGAAGAAGCGAAGCGTCGCCTCACGGAGCAGAAAGGAGAGCAGCAGATTCAGAAGTGGGTCTGAATACATAAGAGTACATTTCTGTCTTTTAAATCCTCCTCTTTAAAGATCGACGTCTGTTTTGCGATCTCTCTGCTCAAACATAAGCTGTTCTCTCCCGTAGATCGACTCCTCTTCTTTATTTGAGCGTCGCACACTTAAACGAATCAAAACAGAGCATCATATTCTTATTTCCAAAACAAAAGTAGTTAGAATCGACCCTGAGGTGGATCTTTTCTGTGACAAACACAAACATCCTTCCGCCTCGCTCCCTCAGAAGTTCCTGAATGAGTCATTCTGCCAGGCTTCTTTTAAATGTCTCATTGAATCGAACTCTTCGAGGCTTTATTGGCACATCAAAATTGATTTTTAGAAAGTCTAGACAGAAAACACATAAAAATCACATCCAAACCACAGTTGGAGGTTTGAGGTGCAATTCCAGTCAGATTTCTACAAATGTGTTTCTAAATAGATCCATCCATCCATCCATTTTCATCCGCTTGGTCCGGGACCGGGTCGCGGAGGCAGCAGTCTGAGCAGAGATGCCCAGACTTCCCTCACCCCAGACACTTCCTCCAGCTCTTCCGGGGGGATCCCATAGGCGTTCCCAGGCCAGCCGAGAGACATAGTCTCTCCAGCGTGTCCTGGGTCTTCCACGGGCCTTCTCCCGGTGGGACACGCCTGGAACACCTCCCTAGGGAGGCGTCCAGGGGGCATCCAAATAGATGCCCAAGCCACCTCAGCTGACTCCTCTCGATGCGAAGGAGCAGCGGCTCTACTCCGAGCTCCTCCCGAGTGACTGAGCTTCTCACCCTATCTCTAAGGGAGCGCCTCAGCCACCCTGCGGAGGAAACTCATTTCGGCCGCTTGTATCCATCGCGATCTTGTCCTTTCGGTCATTACCCAAAGTTCATGACCATAGGTGAGGGTGGGAACGTAGATTGACCGGTCAAATCACCGAGAGCTTCGCGACTTTCGACTCAGCTCTTTCTTCTTCACGACGGTCCGGTACACCGACCGCATAACTGCGGACGCTGCACCAATCCGCCTGTCAATCTCACGCTCCATCTTTCCCTCACTCGTGAACAAGACCCCGAGATACTTGAACTCCTCCACTTGAGGCAGGACCTCTCCACCCACCCGGAGAGGGCACGCCACCCTTTTCCGGTCGAGAACCATGGCATGGCCTCGGATTTGGAGGTGCTGATTCTCATCCCAGCCGCTTCACACTCGGCTGCAAACCGCTCCAGCACATGCTGAAGGTCCTGGCTTGAAGAAGCCAACAGGACAACATCATCTGCAAAAAGCAGAGATGAAATCCTGTGGTTCCCAAACCGGACTCCCTCCGGCCCCTGGCTACGCCTAGAAATCCTGTCCATAAAGATTATGAACAGGACCGGTGACAAAGGGCAGCCCTGCCGGAGTCCAACATGTACTGGAAACAGGTCTGACTTACTGCCGGCAATGCGAACCAAGCTCCTGCTTCCGGGTCAGTACAGACCGAACAGCTTCCTTAGCAAAGGCCCCGGACCCCATACTCGCATGGAGCACTCCCCACAGAATACCACGAGGGACACGGTCGAATGCCTTCTCCAGATCCACAAAGCACATGTGGACTGGTTGGGCAAACTCCCATAAACCCTCCAGCACCCTGTGGAGGGTATAGAGCTGGTCCACTGTTCCACGAACCAGGACGAAAACCGCATTGTTCCTCCTGAATCCAAGGGTCGACTATAGGCCGAATTCTCCTCTCCAGTACCCTGGCGTAGACCTTCCCGGTGGGAGGCTGAGAAGTGTGATCCCTCTGTAGTTGGAACACACTCTCCGGTCCCCCTTTTAAAAAGAGGGACCACCACCCCAGTTTGCCACTCCAGAGGTACTGTCCCCAACCTCCATGCAATGTTGCAGAGGCGTGTCAGCCAAGACAGCCCCACAACATCCAGAGACTTGAGGTACTCAGGGCGGATCTCATCCACCCCCGGCGCCTTGCCACCATGAGGAGCTTGCAAACTACCTCAGTGACTTTCGGCTCTGGGTGATGGACGAGTCCACCTCAGAGTCCCCAGCCCCTGCTTCCTCACTGGAAGGCAAGTCGGTGGGATTGAGGAGATCCTCAAGTGAGTTTTTCCACCGTCCGACAATGTCCTCAGTTGAGGTCAACAGCTCCCCACCCGCACTGTAAACAGTGTTGGCAGAGTACTGCTTCCCCCTTCTGAGGCGCCTGGACGGTTTGCCAGAATCTCTTCTTCGAGGCCGACCGATAGTCCTCCTCCATGGCCTCACCGAACTCCTCCCAGACCCGAAGTTTTTGCCTCCAGGACCGCCCGGGCTGCGGCTTGCTTTGGCCTGCCGGTACCTGTCAACTGCGTCAGGAGTCCCACAGGCCAACATGGTCCGATAGGACTCCTTCTTCAGCCTGACGGCATCCCTTACTTCCGGTGTCCACCACCGGGTTCGGGGATTGCCACCACGACAGGCACCAGAGACCTTGCGTCCACAACTTCGAACTGCC
Organism: Scortum barcoo; assembly: GCA_023238725.1. NCBI lineage: Eukaryota > Metazoa > Chordata > Actinopteri > Centrarchiformes > Terapontidae > Scortum > Scortum barcoo. The sequence continues at coordinate 9,907,463 of CM041532.1, forward strand.
GCGTCGACAATGGAGGCAGAGAACATGGTCCACTCGGACTCAATGTCCCCAGCCTCCCTCGGAATCTGTGAGAAGCTCTTCCGGAGGTGGGAGTTGAAGACCTCCCTGACAGAGGGCTCGGCCAGACGTTCCCAACAGACCCTCACAATACGCTTGGGGTCTGCCAGGTCTGTCCAACTTCCTCCTCTGCCAGCGGAGCCAACTCACCACCAGGTGGTGATCGGTTGACAGCTCAGCCCCTCTCTTTACCCGAGTGTCCAAGACGTACGGCCGGAGATCAGATGAAACGACAACAAAGTCGATCATCGACCTCCGGCCTAGGGTGTCCTGGTGCCACGTGCACTGATGGACACCCTTATGCTTGAACATGGTGTTCGTTATGGACAAACTGTGACTAGCACAGAAGTCCAATAACAGAACACCGCTCGGGTTCAGATCGGGGAGGCCGTTCCTCCCGATCACGCCCCTCCAGGTATCACTGTCGCTACCCACATGAGCGTTGAAGTCCCCAGTAGAACAATGGAGTCCCCAGCCAGGAGCACTATCAAGTACCCCTCCCAGGGACTCCAAGAAGGCCAGTTGGTACTCTGTACTGCTGTTCGGCCCGTAGGGCACAAACAACAGCAAGAGACCTATCCCCAACCCAAGGCGCAGGGAAGCGACCCTCTCGTTTCACCGGGGTGAACTCCAACACATGGCGCTGAGCTGGGGAGCTATAAGCAAGCCTGCCACACCAGCCACCGCTCACCCTGGGCAACTCCAGAGTAGTGGAGGGTCCAGCCCCTCTCAAGGAGCTGGGTTCCAGAGCCCAAGCTATGCATGTGGAGGTGAGCCCGACTATCTCTAGCCGGTACCTCTCAACCTCCCGCACGAGCTCAGGCTCCTTCCCCCCCAGCGTAGGTGACATTCCATGTCCCTATTGCCAGAGTTTTGGTCCAGGGATTGGGTCGTCGAGGCCCCCTGCCACGACTGCTACCCAAACCACATTGCACCGGCCCCTCATGGACCTTCCTGCAAGGGTGGTGAGCCTACTGGAAGGCGGGCCCACGTCGCCATTTCGGGCTGAGCCCGGCCGGGTCCCGTGGGCAAAGACCCGGCCACCAGGCGCTCGCCTGCAGCCCCAACCCCAGGCCTGGCTCCAGGTGGGGCCCCTGTAACGCCAATCCGCCGGCGATTTAACGGTCCTTGATATTCTTCTTTTCATGATGGGCTTCAGTGAACCGCTCTTAGTCTGGCCCGTCACCTAGGACCTGTTTGCCATGGGAGACCCTACCAGGGGCGTAATGCCCCTCGACAACATAGCTCCTAGGATCATTCGGGCACACAAACCCCTCCACCACAGTAAGGTGGCGGTTCAAGGAGGGGTGTTTCTAAATAGATGTCAAAGCATATTTTGCATCATTCATCACGACTCGACACACAGCTGTAATGCCAAAGTTGGAAGTGTATCATGCAACCGGACAATCTCATTGCCGCTCTGATCTCATCTGCGCGTTTGTTTGGAGAGCAAGGTGATGGATCTCTCATTTCTCATCCTTCCACGTTGGAAAGCTCAGTCACCTGGGTTTCATAATTACAGACACGTGTCGTTACCACGGCAACCCACGCAGATGGGTCGGTGATGTGTGGACACACAAAGCCGGTCCGATCACTTGCAAATAACCATTCAGTCTTTTAAAGGTCTGATCTGAGAAACAAATGTGATTCTCTTGAGGTTGAAAGAAATCCCAACTGATGTCTTTGAGCGTTTCCTTCACTTCGACTCATCTTACTCCTCCCTCTCAGTCCCACTGAGTCAGAGACATTATACTGATGTAGAAACATGAAGAAATGCTTTACTCCACTCTATTAAAAATCAGTTTTTTTAAAATGTGGGGCTGTCTCTGTCATTTTCCTGAGACTGTTGAGTGACTGCTCCTGACTCGGATTATTATTATTAGTGATTTTTACTTTCTGATATCATTTGCTTTGTGTTTTGTGTGTTTTCTTTATAACTTTCATTTACTTATACATGAAAAATGTGCAAGGACTTGTGTTGTTTGTGTTGCTCGACATTAATATTTATGAAGGGTATTTGTAGTTGAGCTCTGTCCTGTGGTCTTATGTATGATTCATACACGGTACTGTGATCATTTTTAAATTCTCCTTGAGGTGGTCGAACTCACTAATAAGTGACCTGTTTTATTGGACTTAAATAATTTACAACTGAAGAAATATTGAAGCACCCAGATATTTGTTAAATGTCTCCCAAAAAGAGCCGCAGGCATTAAATGTGTGAATTCACACATGTAATTAAGTTTTCGGTCATTAATTGAGTCCACTTTCTTTTCCTCTCAGGGCCAGAAAATCCAACGTGTCCTATAAGAACGTCTCTCAGATGCCCAGAGAAAAGGACATCAGAGAAATGAAGATCTTCATCGACAAGAAGTACGAGACCGTCGTCATGCCCGTTTTTGGTATTGCCACGCCATTCCACATCGCCACCATCAAGGTACGACAAACGCTTCATTCATTCATTCCCCGATAGTCCTTTATGTTTAAAATGCACAATTCTGACTTTCCCCCGTCTTTCCCCGTCTAGAACATCAGTATGTCCGTAGAAGGAGATTACACCTACCTGAGGATCAACTTCTACGTCCCCGGCAGCTCTCTGGGACGACAGGAGGGAAACATCTTCCCCAACCCTGACGCCACATTTGTTAAAGAAATGTGAGTTTAACGTCATCACGAAATCATCATTGAATGTTTTTTTTTTTTTTTAATTTCATTCCATGGTGCCGCCAAAAATGTCAGTTTTGCACTCGTTTTTCCTGATGTTCATGTAACCTGGTCTTTTTTCTGATTTACACACACGTTCAACTTTAGAGGGAAGAAACTGGCAGTAAAAATTAGTTGTAGCAAATAGTTTGACCTTGAACTTTTCTCCAACTTTGCACCATCCAACCCTCGTCGTTCTCCCTTTACGCCCTCCGCCCAGCACGTACCGAGCGTCCAACCTGAAGGCGCCGGGCGACACGTCGGTGCCCTCCACCAACCTGCAGAACGCCTTCCGCATCATCAAGGAGGTGCAGAAGCGCTACAAGACGCGAGAGGCCGAGGAGAAGGAGAAGGAGGGCATCGTCAAGCAGGACTCGCTGGTCATCAACCTCAACCGCAGCAACCCCAAACTCAAAGACCTGTACATCAGACCCAACATCGCACAGAAGAGGATGCAGGGCTCGCTAGAGGCACATACTAACGGTGAGGGGGCAGAAGTGATTCCTCTTTGAGATAAATCTGAGACCCTCCAACAACGTGACGCTTAAACCTCGATGCCATTGGTGTCGAAATCTCCCCCCCCTGCAGGTTTTCGTTTCACGTCGGTCCGCGGCGACAAAGTGGATATTCTTTACAACAACATCAAACACGCCATCTTCCAGCCGTGCGACGGGGAGATGATCATCGTACTGCACTTCCACCTCAAGGTGCGTTCACTGCTTCAGCTCGGTCACAGACTCGGGTTTTGATCTTTTCCCACAGGCCCCTATTTGCTCTCTGGTGGGAAGTTAAAAGAGCAGATTGATACCCATCTAATTTTAATGAGCAAATATCTTACGCATAGCATAGCATCAAGACTAGAAACAGGAAACCTCCAGCCTGGCTCTAATCACTAATTAACATCTCTTATCTCATATATCATATCATATCTTATTTCATTTGTACAAAAGCAGAGTTTGAAAATGACAGTGATTTTGTGCAGGACTTCTCTTTTTTTTCCTCAGCTGGTTGCAGCAACTTCCTGCAGCAAATAAAGAAATCTTTTCAATCTGAGAGGCAGATTTTGTTCCCTAATCTCGCCAGGCTAGCTGTTTCCCCTTGTTTACCAGTCTCTTATGCTAAGCTAAGCTAACTGACTGCTCTCGCTGTAGCTTCACATTGAACAAAGATATGAGCAATATTTTCATCTAAAACTTCAGATAAAGTTCCCAAAATGTTGAACTATTCCTTTTTAAGATTAAATCTTTTTCCAGTTTGTTTAAATTTACCAAACAGGATCTGAGTTCATCAAGAAGTTGTTCTAAAAAAATAGTAAATTTTATCTCCAGACAGTCGCACATGATGTAGGAGGTGTTAAAGAGCACTGAATACATTTTTCAAACCCAAATATTTCATGAACCCTAAAGAAACATTAAAAGAAATCTATCTATATTCTTCCAAAATAATAATAATTCTACGTCACGCTTTCCCCTCCCCTTCCTCAGAACGCCATCATGTTCGGAAAGCGACGCCACACGGACGTCCAGTTCTACACGGAGGTCGGGGAGATCACCACAGACCTGGGCAAACACCAGCACATGCACGACCGGGACGACCTGTACGCCGAGCAGATGGAGCGGGAGATGAGGCACAAGCTCAAGTCGGCCTTCAAGAACTTCATCGAGAAGGTGGAGACGCTGACCAGAGAGGAGCTAGAGTTCGAGGTGCCCTTCAGAGACCTCGGGTGAGTTGAAACGAGCGCAAGAGGAGAAGATGGGAAGCTTTTATAAACAGGTGGACTGAGCGTTTCAGCTGTCTTTATATACAGGTTCCAGGGCGCCCCCTACAGGAGTACCTGCCTGCTACAACCCACGTCCAGCTCCCTCGTCAACGTTACCGAATGGGTGAGTGCAACTCTTCTTCTTCCACATTTCCTTTATCTGCACACCAAAATAAAACCTTTTTAACACATTTTGTTGAACATTTGTTGAAACTGTTTGTCAATCTTAAATTACAGTAAATTATTATTTATTATTATTTATTATTTTAAATTAAATTGAGTCATCTGGAGGTGTAAATATATTAATCTCAAATTTAAACTAAATATATGAACATTATTTGATATTAATCATATTTGTAGTCCTGAATTGCTTTTCTTTTTCTCTTTTTATAATTTTCTTTTTTATTGACTTTTATTGAGTTTATTATATTTATGTAGGTTTATTAACATCATATGAACATAAATATATGCAAATATATGCGTTTCTTTGTTGGGGATTTCCACCAATAGTATTCTCAACAAACCATCTTCAGTATTTATGCAGTTTTACCGAACCAGTTTTGTCTCCGTTAAACATCTTTGTGTCCGTCTGTCCGTCCGCAGCCGCCGTTTGTCGTGACCCTGGACGAGGTGGAGCTGGTCCACTTTGAGCGTGTGCAGTTCCACCTGAAGAACTTCGACGTGGTCATCGTTTACAAAGATTACAACAAGAAGGTCACCATGATCAACGCGGTGCCTGTCAACTCCCTCGACCCCATCAAGGAGTGGCTCAAGTAAGAGGCCACAAATGTTTGGTCCAAAGTAAAGTCGTTTTTGTTTTTTTTTGTGTGTGCGTTTGAGTATTAAATTGTTTTCCGTCTCTCTCTCAGCTCGTGTGACATCAAGTACACGGAGGGAGTCCAGTCTCTGAACTGGACCAAGATCATGAAGACCATCGTCGACGATCCCGAGGGCTTCTTCGAGCAGGGAGGCTGGTCTTTCTTGGACCCAGAGAGCGAGGTAGGTTCAGCACGACGGACCCGAAACATCGACGGGAAACGGGAGGCGCAAGTTTTGTAGTAATTATAGATTCCTTACGCAGGAAGTCTTGAAATGTAAAAGCATTTCTCTCGATATTCTCTTCAAAGTGTTGTGTATTTTTGCGTTTATAATCCTCCCTCTCGCTGCATCTTGTGTTGTGTTAGGGAAGCGGCGCAGAAGAAGATTCAGAGTCAGAAATGGAGGACGAAACGTTCAACCCGTCTGCGGATGAAGAGGAGGAGGAGGAGGAGGACAGCGACGAGGACTACGACTCCGAGACGGAGGACTCAACGGTTCAAGTTAGCGCAACTTTTTTTTTTTATTCTGTGGCACCTTTTTTAGCTTTTGCATAAGTCGCCCGGCTGCAGTCACACACTCAAACACACACTCAGGTTTTTTTTTTTTTTGTGGCCTTTTGCAGATTACAGCGCGTCGGTTGGCAGTGAGGAGGAGAGCGGTAAAGACTGGGACGAGCTGGAGGAAGAAGCCAGAAAAGGTTTGTATCGAGAGCAGCTGAACACACAGAGCTGGAAGATCAAGGTTTCAGACAGAAACATGTCTTATTCCATGTCTTCTCCCTGTCTGGGGATTGTGAAGTTTAAATACCCCTGCAACTTTATTAATTACCACATAATGAGAATACCGAGTAAATCCAAAGACTTCAGGGTCGTGACAGAACTCATAAAATGACCTCCACCTCTGTCTGTCGAGGAACACTTTTTACACTAATAATTATAGATTAATGTAAAGATTTAGAAATTTTTAAACTTTTTAAAAATCAAACAAACAAAAAACCTTTCTAAATAAAATGCAGCATCTCTTTTACGTACAGTAGTATATTTCTAGATAACTTCATTAATTGTAGTCGTCCTTAACTCCTGAATGTCTTTTTTTTATTATTATTATTATTATTATTATTATTATTAATTTATTTTTTGTACGTCTCACTTGATCCTCCTTATTTGCACCAGCAAATCATCAGAGCTGCATTGTGCTGTGTGCAGTATTTCTATGACTGACAGGGCGTCCTTTATGAATAAAGTGTGTCCCAGTGAATGCCGTCTTGACTTGGGCACTTGTGGCAAATAACCGAAAACATGCGTTTACACAAATGACCAATAACAAGTGTCATGTTTTTAATGTCTTTTAGATAAGCCTTTTAATGTGCACAGAGTCATTCCTTACTCTTCAGACATTGGAGGTCATTTTCTAGAAGCAGAAAGATCAGATTCAAGATTCAGAAATCTAATTTTAATGAGTTGCGTTGAGTATTTTTATAAACGTGTGAAATCTCGCCCCCTAGCTGACAGAGAGAGCCACTACGAGGACGAGGACACCTCCAACAAGAAGAGAAAGGTCCGGTCAGCAGCTCCCCCCAGCAAGAAGAAGCGGCGGTCCTAAATGTCCCCCTGAGACACACACACACACACACACACACACTGCCAAACCTAGCTGACCTTTCCTTTTACCCCAACTGGCTCTTTTGACTCACACACACATACACACACGCGCACACACACACACAAAATGTGTATATAGATGTAGAAGCCCCTCGTTTTTCGTGTCGGTCAGTGAAGTGTCACGTCGGAGTGGAAACCAGCAGGACGGTCACACACACGCTTCATTCATCAGCTTTTATTTTGTCCCCTCGTCATTCCTTCCTCTTCTGTTTCCGCCTCCATCCATCCATCAGGGTTTCATGTTTGTGTGTGTGTGTGTGTGTGTGTGTGTGTGTGTGTGTGCTAGCATGTGTGTTTAAATGGGTTTTTATTGCAACGTTGTTTATTTTCCTCTTTAAAATGACAACAAAAAAAGATGAGTTTCTTAACTAAAGGATAATAAAAGAAAAGACTTGACACATCCTCTGCCAGGTGTTTTTATATAAAAACTGAAAAGTTTGTCTCTTTGTCCACATTTCACTTTCCCCTCATGTTTTCCTCAGTGTTTGTTTGTGGTAATAAGATGGAGCATTTGTCTTTTTCTTCTTTGAGTGGGGGGGGCAGATACATTTCCTGATTTTTCTTTTTTAAATGGGGGGTTTGTAAATGCGCATGCACATTTTTGCACACACACACAGACATACACACCGTCTCCCTCGCACTTGTCCTCCTCTTCACTTCTTTTTTTTTTTTTTTTTTTTTGTTCATTCTCAGTAGATAAGTTGTTGTACTGTTCAATTCTGAAAAATCCTGTTTTTTGTAATAAAACTAAAAGTAACTGTAGTTTTGTTTTGACTGGTCTGTTTCCTTTCTAGAAGCTGGAGCACCTTCAGAAACCTTTTGTTGTTTTTCGGTTGTGCTTGTGTCGTCACGTTCAGTTCAAACGTCAGATTTGAGCTGACCTTTGCTCAAAAATGTATCTTTGCAGCCGTTTAACCGCCACGTTGTGATTTCTGATTTTGTTTCGTCAAATCACTCTCGCTTCAGTGTCTCAGCCTTTTAGTAAAACTTTGCGCGCTGTATGTAACTTGAGTTTGACTGAATCAAAGAGATTTCAGGCCTCTAAACAGGGTTTGTACCAAATGTTTAATTTTAATGTTTTAAACTTTCAAGGTTAGGTAGATGTTTGAATTTGAATATAAATTTTTTTTTTTTCATAATCTGGTGTTTCATCTACTCACTCATGTAAACCAAAAGTCTCCTAATATTTGAAATGAAATTATCCTGACCTGAAGACGAGTTGTTTTTCTTTTCCGCGTTTGGTGTGAAGCCGGCGTCTTGAAAGCAACTGTCAGCTCCCAGAATGCACGTGGGTCCTCTGAACAATTTAGATGTGATGGCCTCAGCAGTCTGGAAACGTTGAAACCGCTTCAAGTTCTTAGAGGTTTTCCAGAGTAAAACTAAGAATCCTGATTAATGATTAGTTGGTTAATCAATTTGTCAATAGACTAACTAAAATAAATGATTATTTTTATTAAGGAATCTTTTTTTTTTTCAAGAGCAACTTTCTATAAAAAGTCACACTGGTGAAAGACTGCTGCTTAATTAAGTTACTGCACGTAATCTGTTGTATGAGATGAGTCGTCAGAATCTCAAGCAATAAAATTAAATGCCAAGGCAGAAACTCATCAACAGGTCATTGCTCATTTGTCGAGTGTAAGAAGTGACTTGTGGCTTTGCAGTTTTTCAGCCAACACCTGTTGTGCTTTTGAAAATGTGGTCAGACATCTAGTAGTACAAGTAGTACAACTCTACAAAGAAGCATTTACAGGTAAGTGAAGACCATTATGTGCTATTTTGCTTAAAATTTAAATATAATAAAATGTCTTTTTGCTTGACTTTTATCATTTAAACAATATTTGTTGCTATGTGCAAAAGATTTCCGAAGCATCTTAATTTAAATGACAAAATGTGTTCATGCTGGTGTTGAGAAACACCAAGTATTTCCAATTTTCTCTTTTCTCATAAGTTCTGGTGGAAGAAGCACTTAGGTATTACTTACTTATGTAAAAGTAGAAATATCATAATCTCAAAATACTCCCTTATAAGTGAAAGTCCTGTTTTCAAATGTTAAGTAAAAGTATACTTTAAATATCAAAAGTAAAAGCACTCATTATGCAGAGTGGCTCCTTGGGGTCAAATCATGACAGAATATTATTACTCCTTATAAAAGACAAACTACTCAAAGGATATAAAATTTTTATTGAAGTACAGCACTCAGTCATATTCCATCAAAAGCAACAAAAACATGGGTGTAATAAATTGTGGTTTAGACATTAAATATTAAACATAACATAACAAATGTAAAAATACTCTATTACGAGTGAAAGTCCTAATGTAAGTAAAAGTAGAGGACTGTCAGCAAAATGTTCCTAAAGCATCAACAGTAAAAGTACTATTATCAGTATTATTAGTACTATTATCACTGATTCATACATGTATAAACGACAATGTGCTTATTGTAACAGCTTTTTGTGCAGTTCAGTTGTCCAATCTGTAAGAATGCATCGTATTTTATGATAAGTCAGGGTTTTTGTATGTAATACTTTGAGAACTAGAAGTAGAAGTAACATGAGTTACTTGAGTAAAGTACCTCAAATTGTACTTAATTGCAGTGCTTAAGTAAATGGACCCACATTCCACCTCTGCCTGGAGCTTTGTTAATGAAAGGCTTTTAGTTTGGGTGCGATTTAGAAATGCAGTCTTTTTCCTCTTTTAGTGCACTGTGGTCACTGTCTGGTAAAGAAAAAACACTGCTGATATGTGTGCTGCAGGTAAAGTGTGTAGAGAGCTGACCGGACATGAAGTGGAGGTCGTCTGTCCTCCTGCTCTTCACAGGTAAACATTATGTTTATGTGCTTCAAAACACTCGTAATGCTGTCAAATGCTACATTAACGAAATGCAGGATGTGGCTTTTTTAAAAGTTCACTTTTAAGATGCAGTTTATGATTTTTGGACACTGTGTTTGTATTACGTATGCAAAGTACAAACTCATCTCAGTCTAAGAACCTGCAGAACAGCCCAGTAGCTAGAAAACTTTTTGAGCTGTTATCCCCAATTTCTACTTTCTAATCCATCTAATCAGAAGCTACTGCTTTATCTTGGCCATGGGTTTTGAGTATTTTAACAATAAACACTAACAGTACTTGCAGCCACAGGACATGGCCCTGTGGAGGCAAAGTTGGCGGAAATATTTCAAAACCTATTGGATGGATTAGGTAAAAAAAGACATTCCTGTTTCCCAGAGTACTAAACCTAACTCCTTTGGTGACTCCCTGATTTTACCTTGAGGGTCATCAGCAGGGAAGGAATGAGTGATCAAACCGTCAGATGTTTGATTAGTTGCTGAGATGTTGCACATTACCTCACAGCATGTAAACGTACCCGCAGATGTCAAATTATCTCAGGACCACTTCTGGGTCCATGACTCTTTTATCTTGGATCAACTAGCAGAGAAAGTGAGAGACTTCTACTGATAAATTGCTGTGTCCTCCATCCACAGGGCTGTTTTCTCTTACCCGCTGCCTTCCTCATCAGTACCACTTCACTGGTACGGCAGTGCCTTGGTTGAAGGCCCAGGCGTACTGCAGAGAGCATCACACTGACCTGGCCACCGTCTTCGACATTGAGGACATGAACCGGCTGGTGAACTCAGATCAGGACTCCACTGGAGGCGTTAAGGGGAAGGCCTGGATCGGACTGCACAATAACCTCACCAGCTTTAGGTGGTCTTATTCAGACAGCAGTTACTACAGAGACCGAGGGGCCGACTACAGGAACTGGAATTTTCACACTGACTTATATTAACAGATTTACGAAGGTCTTCCTCTCTCGTCTGTCTTTCTCATCTTCATCAGGGACAACCAGGACCAATCAGCATTTAATTTTTGTTCAGGAGTGGTTGAGTTGGGCTGACGCTCAGGAGAAAATGCAGGAAGAGCTACACAAACCTGGCCAGTGTTAGAGACAGGAGAGAGAATCGGGAAATACAGCAGTTGGCCAAAGACAGGAGCGTCTGGATCGGCCTCTACAGGTCAGAAAGTTTTACATGCCACTTTTTTTGGTGGATGTTACTTAGCCTCATGAAAGAACCAAATCCTATAATCATATTTTTTCTTGATTGTGCTTGTGTGAAGTTGCTGTGGGCAGATTTAGAAAAAGCAGGATAAAAACAACCCTGTCATGAAATTTTGTGCAGACATTCACGAACCCCTGAGGACAAACCCACCTGTGATCCCTGACTTATCCTCTACCAGAACTATGAGATGAGATTTTAAGTGGAATTTTTGACAAATACTGGATGAATTGCCATTAAATATCATTTTATCAATTTGGTCCAGACTGACATATCTTAACAATTTTAAGGGACTGCTATAAAATTTTGAATGAGCATTTATAGTCTGATAAGGATGAATTCTGATGACTTTGGTTATCACTTGACTTTTAATCTAGCACCACCATGAGGTTGCCATTTGTAGTTTTGTGTGAAACGACAATCTTTTTTTAACATCTTGAGCTTCTTCTGGGCATAGCGTTTAGATAATAAATTGTTTTTGCACTTCAAAGTAAGTGAAAATGTACATGTCCTCCCCAACCTCACTCCCAATTTATTTTCAGTTTCACTTTACTCAGGACCATGCCTTTACATCCCAAGATATTCCAGAACAGATATCAGAAACCAGATTGTTTTGCATGTTAGATCATGATAAAAGACACCATAGAATATTCTGTGAAAGGCTTTGGTTCCTCTGTAGGACACGGGAATGGTCAGATCAAAGTGACTCCAGCTATCGCTACTGAAGGCAAGGGCAGCCTGACAATGTTCGAGGGATTCAGCATTGCGTTGCAACTGATCTAGGCAATGCAGGCCTGTGGTCAGATGAACAGTGCAGAGGGGAGCTTGTTTTTATCTGCTATAGGAAAAATGGTAGGTCTATCTCAGTTTTTGTGAAAGCCTTTGTGGCTACCAGTGCTGATGCCTAGTAGTTCTTCATAGATGAATTGAGTTGATGAATGGAGGGGATCCATGGATTTTAATTGAAACGCTCGTGGCACTGTGAATAATCCATACAACACATTGCAAACAGTTTTCAAATAAAGATTTTTCAACTTAAGTAGTACTTCCAATGAAAACTGTTCAAAGCAAGGTCTGTTTTTCTTTTTTCTACTTTGCAGCTTAAACTCTAGGCAAGCCACTTTCATCCACCACAACCACGACCAGCACTACCACCACAATAACCCCTAATAAAATTCCCACCAGTGAGATTGAATCAAATATCGACCAACTCAGTAAAGAGACCTCCTCAACTGGGCAGTGTTCAGCTAAGGAGTTGGAACAATCAAGAAACACTACGAGTGAGACAAATTATGTTTAGTTTTAATGATGGTAGTAACTCTGCGCCGGCTGTTACCATATCTCAAATTTAAAGATGAAACTTCAAACAATCCATTTTTGTCCACCACCACTACAGCCACCACAGTGACACCTAATAGAAGAACTACAACTAAGACAGAATCAATCACACCTCATCTCAGTAAAGAGATGACCTCATCTGGGCAGCCTTCAACCAAAGAAATGGGCCAAACAAGAACTGATGGTGGTAACATTGCACCCTGTGAATACCATGTCTCCATTTTACAGATGAAACTCCAAACAAGACACATGTATCGATCAACACTACTGCCACCACCGTAATCCAAAATATAAGAACAACCACTGAGATTAAATCAAAAACAGGTCACGTTAGTACAGAGACTACCTCATCTGGGCAGCCTTCAACCAAAGTGGACCAAAACAAAACCATTTCCTGTAAGTAAAATAAGTTTTAGTTTTTTTGATGGTAGTAATATTTCACCTTATGAATACCACATCTCCATTTTGCAGCTGAAGCTCCAAAACAGGCTGCTTTGTCTACCACCAAAATCACCACCACTGAGGGAGACTCAACCAGCACAGAAGTATCATGTCAGCAGTATTCAACACCAAACGTGGATGAAAAAAGAAGTAATCCCTCCAAAACAGCCATTCAGAAACCTTTGTGGGATGTCCTAGTTAACCATGTATTCATTTAATACTATGTGTGTGTCTAAAGCCGGTGCAGTTATTGTTGTGTGTTCTTGGCAGTACACTTGATTCACATCAGTGAAATTCACCTCCAATAAACAATGAAGTGAGGATGACATCAGAGAGCTGGTGTTAATACAGGTGAGTCCAAAGCACACATTTTCATTCTTGATTCAAGACAGTTAATATTTAACAGTCATAATGATGCAAAGGTTTTTAAATGATCACAACTATAATCACAATAGTTTTCTCAGACAGTAGTTGTTGCCACTGGATGGATTTGAATTCTCTTTTCTCTTGGTTTTTGTAAAAAGAGTTAAGAGGGTTGGATGAGTCAGAAAATGCCACCTGGACGACACCAATATTGCTAAATTAAATATTTTGTGCTTTGTCAGTTTCACAATCGACTGATAGAAATGGGAGTTCCTATGAGCAGCAAGGCTCAAGTCCTGGAAAAGATGCTGAACCTTCTCGCTTTCTTTTTCTGCTGTGATCACAGAAATTAATTTGTAATGGACATCTATCCTATCTCTAAAACAGATTTTTTAAAAAATGTGATCTAGTTATTTTCTCTTCTAGTTAATTTCCATTCATAGTAGCCTACGCTGCAAGTCACTATCTTGTAATTCAGGATGTCTTCTGGCTTCATGTCTTGTGTATCCACTGTGATCAGCATTAGGGTTAGTTATTATTTGTTTTATCTGCACCAAAACAGCTGACTGAATGTAACATATAACATATAATCTGTGATTTTATGGAGGGTTATGTGCCAGATTATGTTTTAGTCTGGAACAGTTGCAGAGACTCAGGAAGTTATTAATCCTGGCTAAGAAATGATGAAATAGTTATTTTTATGCACTTTTTTGTACTGATTAACCAAACTCTTCCTTGAATCATCGTAGGTTCATTGTGAAACTTTTATTTGTTCTTTATGCCAAACTTTTTCTCTTGTTCATTTATGACAGGTTACTTTGTATTCCTTATACATGTCAAAATCCTTCTTGTGACTTACAGTAGCATTTTTGTTAAGAGTGTCTCTATTAAGTTTGTGTCTCTCTCTAAGGTTTAAAAACTGAAATGAGGCATGTGACACTATGATATAAGGTTTAAATACAGATTAGATAAAGTTTGAATAAAATGTCACTTTCGTAATAGGTCAGCATGTCGTAATGTTCAATAAAACAATAAACAAGTACAGTTATTTTATGTGGTTTACGTCATATGATTAGATTAGAAAATTAGAAAAAAATACATAAAAAATACAGAAGTTGAGTTGCATGATACATTGTCTTGGGGTAAATGAGGGTAAATAAATGACTAGCACATCTAACTGGGTGAGGCTGTGTATATAAATACTACTGTTTCTTTCTTTTTCTCTTTATTACTATCTACTATTTATTGTACATGTTTTTGTGTTATTTGGTCTCTATTATTTAATGTCTCTTTTAAATTGTTGTTTGAGCTGCTGTAACGGTGAAATTTCCCCACCGTGGGATCAATAAAGGATCTTATCTTAGCAACACTTTAATTCACGTTGTAAAGGTTTTAACTTTGAAAAGATGGTATGATCTCTTTTTGTAACGACATAAAATAACATACCAACCTTGTTCACTCTTTCTCAACACATAGCAAAGGTATTCCCATCTGCTTTTTTTCCTACACCTCCCCTCTAAACCAAAACATCAACCCGTGCTGCATACTTACTCATTTGCATGAAACAATGCTCAAACTACAGCTGTGATGGGGTGTGGTTTTTCCTTTAATTTGTCACCGGTATGTATATTATTATTTAATATGAAATTATAACAAATATCACTTTACCTCCTCATTGAACACGTGTATTCCTTCTGACTTACATCCAAGGTGATGCTGATCATTTTTTTCATAAGAATTTGGAGACAAATGCAGTGCGTCCTGTGTTGTCGGTAGTTGCCAAACGGGAAGCAAAGTGGTTGTCTTTGTCTTACGTCTTTAATGCCTTATTTTCTTCTTTTAATAGCTATGGACCCTCAGGTGCGTCTGAAATAAACGTTTGAGTGTTGTTTTGTACACAGGTGTAAAGATGAATTCCCTCTTTTTGTTAAATGACTTTGTTCTGCAAAGCTGCATTCATTTGTTTTTATCTACAGGAGGCTGAATAAGTCCAAAACAAGACAAACAGGCTTTTTACGTGTTATAACATTTATGGCGACAAATATTTCCTTTCCAGCAGAGAAACTGATAATGTTATCAGTCGTTATCATATTATGTCAGTATTTACACACTCACCGGTGTGCGTCCTCTCTGCACAATGGGTGCGCCCTGTCCTTGTAATTTATGAACCAGTGTTGTAGCAGTACGCATGGATTTTAAAGCTACAGCCTTACTTGGTGTGTGGTGTGACCGGTCATTTATGGTGGCTAAACTTGTTCTGTCTTATATTTGTAACCAACTGTACTGAGTTAGTTTACTACTTACTCACTGCTACTACTGCTTCTTGACTTTATGACTGCTCTCTGCTGGTGCTACTATTACGCAACGTTTTAGCACATGACCGATATGAGCTAAACATGCTCTTTAATTCAAGTGCAATTAAGATGCCCCATGATCTCTTTTATGGCTTTTGGAGGACACAGAAGAACAATAAACAAAGACATAACGTTTAAGGTGTAGCAGGTATAAATCCAAGTCAAATCTTGACATTTTCGTCCCCTCTCTGCGGTACTCAGACAGACACAGGTAAGGCACCACACCAGGCTCCATCACTGTACTTTGATTTCTGATGGTAACCTATAGAAATACATCATAGTTTATTTGTTGATTATGTTATGTATCATTGATCTGAATCTAAAGTGATAAAATGACTGGAGTGAAAGTGCAATATTTGCCTGTGAAGGGTTATGAGAGGCATAAACTAACATGAGATGGGAATATCTAAGTGCGGTACTTGACTAACTCTGTGTAGTTACTTTCCACTGCTGGTTTTCAAGCTGACGTTCACTCAAATGATGATTTGATGGTATTTAATTCTCAACCTGAAGCATTCAGTAGCAGTTAACTGTCAAACTAAGTGTTGGGTTGCTTATAAGTTTCCAACCTTAGTGGCCATTATTTATTTGCCTCCATAGTAATGCTGCTTTTACATAAATAAAAGGCCTGAATACTTCTGGTGTCTCTTGACTAGACATTAGATGATTGCTGATTTTCAAACCAACCATCTGTAACTTATTTATGTATTTACATCTGTTGTTGTTGTGATTTGATTTTCTTTGACTAATTTACTCATTTCTCTTTGCTCAGAAGAATGAATGACTCTTTAGCTCTTCCCGGTGTGGGCAGGTTAGGGTGGGATGCAGGTATCCTCGCCGATGACAGACTTGCCATCGGGAACAAGGCGGCTTTCGGTGTTCTCCTGGGTGGCCTGTGCTTTGGCGTCTTTGGTTTACTTCTTTTCATGGTTGCTGTGTGCCGCAGAAGTATCGACGCCCAGCACCTCACGGTGTTCAAGGTGTCTCTGATCGTCACTGGCCTCTTCCAGTCCCTGGCCACCCCCGCGATGGGAGTACTTATGATGAGTTCCTTCTGCTCTGTGGAAAAGTGCAAAAGAATACTGGCTTCGTGGTACGCGTCCATACGATGTGGAATGCTTCTCCACCTCTTGGTAGCGCTGGAGTTCATCGTGATCTGGAAGTGGTCAGGCAGGGGCCCTAAAGTTCTGCCGCTGTATGGGTCCCTGCCTGTCGTCATCATTTTGAATGTCATCTGCACATTGTTCTGTAATGTTTCTGAATTTGCTGTGGCTCTGGGTGTCATGGGCGCGGCTCTGACTTTGCTTATATTCGCTCAAGCCAGCTGCTCTGTAAAACCTTTGGAGAAACTGCCAATCAAGGTTGTTTGTACAGCCTTTTTCACCTTCGGTCTCACGTACTGTCCTACTTTTATAGTTGAGTGCATGATACTTAACAGTGAGCCCATTTCTCTGCAACTCTATGGATTATTTTTGTGTCTCACAAACATACGTCTGGTCATGGATGGATATTTGTGCTGGCTGACCTGCAGGGAGACCCCCGAAGAGCCTTCACAGCAAGTGGAGACCACCCAGGCGGGCCCTGATGTAGTCATTCAGTCTTGAATCTAACATGTTACTCAGTCAAAGGAAAGTATGCTGGTCTAACCTTAGTGTGTGACTCTGATGATGTTGATATGAAACAGTTAAAACTGTTTGTGAAAGGACATCATACACTGCTGAGAGTACGTATCACAGGTCATGCAACTGACACGTCTCCATTATGTCACCTTTTCTGTTTGATTAAATTAGCCAAATGAATTAAATAGATGGTTGATCATTATTTCATAAAGTTATTATAATACGGTGTAACAAGACGTAAGACGTAAGGACTCTTTTTGTTGTAAAACTCCAGATTTTAGGTGAGGTTTGGGTCTTTTTGTAGCAAGTAACTCAAGTGGCATTCATCTTTGATCAACAGTGTTAATAAAGATATAATTGTAATTTATCAAGCTGTAATGTTAGGATTTTCTACTTTTCTCTGTTTTTTAATATTTTGAATAAAGACTCTTGACTGTTTTCCTTTTTTGAAGTTGCCAGTCATACAAAATCATTTCATCCTCTTTTCTAAGCATAGCCTCTAACTGTTTTCTGTTTCCTGTTGTTTCTTGTGCCCCTTGTGTTTCCTCTGTCTGTCTTGTGTTCCTTGTCTCCTTCTCGTCTCTCGTTCCCTGTGTCCTGTGTCAGTTGTTTCTTTTTATTTAACTGGTATTAAACTGGTTTATCCCCAGTTTTGCTCACTTCCTGTCTTATTTTGTATTCCCTCCTCTCCTCACATGTCTGCCACTTTACTTCCTGTCCTTGTGTGTTTCCCTCGCCTAATTAGTTTCACCTGTTCCCCTGTTAGTCTCCTCACCTATTTCCACTTCCCTGTCCCCCACAGTGTGTATATATATCGGTTCCTTTCTTTTGTTCCTTGTTGTGTCGTCAGTGTCACTACCTCAACTGTGTTCCCGTGTTCCTGAAATAAAGAGTCATTTAATTTACTCTGCCTCTGGCCTCGTCTGCATCCTGGGTCCAAACTTTACTTTGCCCTGCTTTCTACCTTGACACTAACTGGGTTTAATACAGTCAAGTGATGATGTGGTAGCTCCTTGCTGACTGACTTACACGTGTAAAGCTGGATGTGTGTTTTTAGCTATACAGGGCATCCAAAACAAGCTGACAAACAGCTAAAATATTGTTGCGTCTTTGTTACATCTGTCTTGCTGGAAGACTACTTTCACAAAGCAACGTTATCAACCCACTGAAGTCGTGTTTCTGACCAAATGTAAGTCCAATAAATATATTTTTTAAAGCTTTTTTTTTCACCAATTAGAGGCCAACATAGAGCTGCAGATGGTGATAATTGACCCCTTTAACATGGTGTCTATTCTTTTGATTCAGTGTCAATAGGCATGTTGAATAATGTTTATTTAAATGATAAGACGGACTCTTAGCCTGTTGCTTCTCTCTGAGGACAAAAAACAAATCGCAAACATACAATTTGATTTGTTAAAAACTACAAATCATGTCCCAAAACAGCTGGGCACTGCAGCTTTTAGCAAATGCCACCTAAACAGGAGTAAATAACGCATTTATTGGGGACTATTTACAGCTGCGGAGTAATTACACGTTTGATCTGATCTCCCTTCACTATCAGAATATTTTAAATTGTGGATCTGAAAACTAACTAGTAACTACGGCTGTTAAATTAATGTATTGGAATAAAAAGTTATAGTTTGTTATTGTTATAGTCATAGTGAGTGACTTAATGTAAGTATAAAGTATGATATTGACATTTACCTTTTTTCAGTCTGCTTTGTATAAGCTCTCTATGAGTTGCTACCCTCATTTTTATTTTGTGTTATTATTATTATTTTACTTACATTAGGTTAGAGTCAATGCTCATGTTTTTAAAACACCCATGACTTGGACATACATACAACAAACACACCTTATTTTACCTTATTTTTCCTTTTGAGCTTTTAAGATATTACTTCCTACAGCTCTTTTACACTTAGCAAACACAAACACACACACTTACACACACGCCACATTACAAGAATAACACTTTCACTTCACATTCAATCCCAACCCTCTGTCAATTTGTACTAATCTTTCATCATTAACATTAACATAACATTAACAGTTTATCAAGCTTGTAGTCATGACCCACTGTCACCAATTTCAAAAGTCCACTCCTCTGATTTAAATCTTTTTCATATTGGCCGTTATGTTTCTCACTAAAAATGGGAACGGCACCTTCCAGATTCTATCAAATATCAAACAGATATAGTTGGACTGTCTTTAGCTTAACATCTGTAAAGAAGTTTACTCACTAAACTACACTATTTTGAAACTCTTAGTGATGAACCTACAGAAAATGACCACCCAAATCTGCAGTATCCCTTCAGCTTTTCAAAGCTTTAGCCCAACAACTATTTTGGCTCTCTCACCACTCTCATAGTGTTGTTTGAAGTAGGCAGCAATCAGTCAGAAAGCTCTAAAAATGTGTTGTACACCATCTGCACAGCAACAAACAGTGACTAGCTAATAAACATAATGGGCTGAAATGAGCCAGATGTTTCCCTCAGGAGTTGGTAAAGACTAAAAACAGAGCTTAAAGAGGGTGATTATTGAAACTCCAAATAAATGATATTGATGTTTACTCCATGACTTTTCAATGTGTAAACATGCCGCTACCAGCAGGTGAAGTGGCTCCCAAAAAAATTAGTTATTACAGCTTCAAAGTCAAACTAAAATCACATTTAGTCATTCCTTTGTGCTGTCAAATAATGGAAGACAATAAAAATATAAATATCAGAATCAAAATACTTTATTTATCCCAGGGGGAAATTTGGTGTTTCAGTTTCTCTGTACAGAGAACACAATAATACAAATTTACATAAGGAATTAAATAAATGTAGAGAACAGAATACATTAAATAGTAAAGATAATATAAATGTTTTTGCACAGATTATTGTAAGAGGATATTGCACAAGCAGATGAAAAAGTTATTATCAGGGTTTATGTAATGTTTGGTGCTGAGTGGTGTGTCTGGGAGGAGTTGTAAAGTGTAAAGAAATGTTTAAATGTTTTGTTAATAGTTTTATGTAAGCTGACAGCTGAGCTCCAGCAGGGGAATGAGAGATAAAGTTACTGCTTTATGTATAAAGTAATGTTGTGACCATGATGATAAATAAAAAATATATTATATATATAATCTTATTATTTTTTTTATCTTATTATTATTTTTTTCTCTTTTATTTTCTCTTTGTTTTTCATCTCAAATGACAACACACATTTGGTAATTTACAGAACTAATGTCAAGTGATATGTGCATGTGTGTTGTTGGTGGTCATTTCCTCAGACATTTGAAATTAATTTGTCTTTTTCAGTGTATCCTCAGCTCGTTCAATATAAGACTCAAATTTTAATAAAAAGCATTGACCTGTGACCTGTGATTGGATAGTTAGTAGGATAGATATTACTTTGACAAGGTTGAGTCTTAATATCATTTAACATCTTTATTTCTGATTCAGTTTGACAGATGAACACATATTTGTCCTTGAGTGCCGCAAATCACAACAACTCAAACAATCCCGTAAAAATAAATGCAAGTAAAATTCACTAGGTGGCGCCACCTGTTAGCAAAAGACAAAAGCAGTCAGCAGAAAATAAATGCAGTGGTGAAAGGTATGACGTGTTTCTTGGCTGCTGTTTGCTGTAAGCGATTTGTTTGTTACAAAAGTGATCTAAAGAATTTGTGCCTTATAATTGCCCACTTGTCGGTTTTGTTGTGGATCTGGATGAATATTCTCTCAACTAAATACTACATTTTATACCATATTGTAGCCTATACACTCTATAAACTCAATCCTGCCTGTAGTATTCTGGTAATATTTCTTTGCTGTACTGTCTTTGCTGCTGAAAATACACCAAATATTTTAGCAAAGTCATGACTGTGGTTAACGTGTCCTGCAACAACGTCCTCTTGGGAGTCTGCAGAAAACAATATCAGTGGTTAAATGAGAATAATTATAATATAATAGCATAAGTTATGTGAAACCTGGCTTTCAAACATTTTATACTGTGTACTGTTAACATACACAACTAAGTATCTCCACATTATCTCTGCACTAGATGGCAGCACTCTATTATACGATGAGTGACTTAGCCTTACTAATCTGCAGTATGTTAAGCTCTGCTTCAACAAATCATAATAGCTTAATTATTCACTCAGATAATTGTGATTATAGTTCTGAGGGTGAATTTATTTTATATTTGTCATGTTCCTGTACTCTTCCCCTGAGGTTAATCTTCTGACTGAAACCAGCTTGTTATTGCCTTTACAAAATGCTCGAAGGCCTTTATTAGATGATATAATGGGTTTGACTCCTCAGCCTTAGTTCTGGCCTCTTCTTCCTGCTTGGACTTCAACTTTTCTTTTTCCTCATTCAGTTTTCTTTCATGCTCTTCTTTTAAAAGCGTTGCATCCTGATTTCATTCTCCTTTTCTCTCTCTCTCTCTCTCTCTCTCTCTGCTTCCCTCTTCTCTCCTCCTCCATCTCCTCCTTCCCTCTTCCTCTCCTCCTCCATCTCCTCCTTCTCCCTCTTCCTCTCCTCCTCCATCTCCTCCTTCTCCCTCCTCCTCCTCTCCTCCTCTCTCTCCTCTCTCCTCTCCCTCTCTCTCTCTCTTTCCTCTCCCTCTCTCTCTCAGCCTGCATTTCCTCATTCATTTTCTCTATTTGCTTTTCATATCTTTCCTGCGCTTCCCTTTCCAGTTTCTCTATTTTCTTTGCGTATTTTCTCCTCGGTCTCTTTCAGGATGCGTTGTTTCTCCTCTTCGACTGCCCTCTCGGCCTCTTGGAACATCTCGTTGGTGTAGTGGCTTCCTCCGTTCTTCTGGACCATGTCTTTGATCTTCTTGATCAGCTCAGAGACCTGAGAGCGGTCCTCCAGATTATTATTATTCAGGACATGATACTTGTCCATTACATCTGCTCACAAGTTCTTGAAGGTCTGCGCTTCCCTTCATGAAGTCCTCGATAGTCTTACGTCGAAGATTGTCACCACCAGTGAAGAGAACCATGCTGTATTTGTCTGCTGCCTTACCAAACATTTCTTGAATCCTTTGCACCGTCTGCTTTTCTTCTTCAGTAAATCTGCCCAGCCTGATGACCACCAGGAACACGTGGGGTCCAGGAGCAGCAAAGGAGATAACACTGGCTTATATCTTTGACTGTTTTTTGCGAGTCCAAACCTGGTGTCGAACAGACCCGGGGTGTCAATGACAGAAACCTTCTGCCCATCCACCTCAGCTTTTCCTTTAGAGCAGTTCTCAGTCAAAGACGTGGCACTGAGCTCTGATTGAAAGCACTCTCGTCCCAGAATGGTGTTTCCAGTGGCACTTCTTCCCAACTCCAGTCTTCCCCACCATCACTATCCTCAGCTCCTCATCATTTGTTCTGATATTTGCTGTGTGAAGGACAAAAACATTGTATTTAATGCAACTTATACAAAGATGGGAGAGAAGAAGCATCTGTTCAGTGGAGAGAGACAACTAATGTCCCTAAAGCATAAAAAGTTTGACTCCGCCCACATCGAGCAACTCCTTTCAAATGTATGTGATGAACACCAGTAGTGACATAAAAGTGAAATATATAGTTTGGTACATCAAAAATTTCAAATGGCATAGACGATACGATAGAAATTAGGTGGAAATGATTTTTTTCATTTATGCTGCGTGCCATCTTAATATGCTCTGAGCCTGTGACATAAATACTGATACTTACACAACTGAAAAAATTTAACAAGTGTTCCCTTTATTATGACACCAAAATGATTCAAATAGACCTTGTAGATGCAGAGATAGACTCTATTCAGATTGGGTATGTCGTTTTCTAACCCTAACCCTGAAAAAGATTCTGGGGTTTAACAGGTTAAGAAATATAAAAAAAACTGTCCCAACAGGAAAGTTGTTTCACTTCAACATTATTCATTAGGTGGTTATTTGTGTTTTTTATCTCAAACCTTGAGAGCAAGCCACTGACACTGTGGCTTGCTATATGTATGTACCATCTACAACAAAATCCCAGACTGCGAGATTACTGTTGCTGCAAATTTCTATTTTAGGACTGTTCCCTCCAGTACCAAAGTTTGATTGTTTATCAAAATGGCTTTATCTAAAAAATGTACCAAATCTTAAACATTTTTCTACTGATCAATAAATTATGACTTTTAACTGAAAAATCTAGTAAATTTATAAAAGTACTCCAGAATCTGTAGTCAGATTATGATCTTGGAACAAAAAGTTAGCTCAGAAATATAAAATACTAAATATTTTAATAGGTGGTATTTTTATGATACCGTGTTTGCTGACCTAAATCAGTCATATTTAGTATTCTTCTGTATGTGTATCATGTCATATTTATGGTATTGAGTGGTGATCATTGCCAAGACCTGGCTGGATAACTTTATGTACATATTACATTTTTTTACATATATTTATGTTTAAAGCTGGAAGTCACCAGTCTTAATTTTGTTATGTGAAAACATCCATATCTATGGGCAATTTAGAGTTGCCAATTAATATTTTCTCCCTTTGGAGTACCCACAGAGAACATGCAACTTCCAACAGGGGATTGAACCCAGGACCCTGTAGCTGCAAGGCAACAGTACACTACACCACTGTGCAACACACCACTGTACCACTACACCACTGTGCCACCACTGCCACCACTACACCACTGTGCCACCACTACACCACTGTGCCACCACTACACCACTGTGCCACCACTACACCACTGTGCCACACCACTGTGCCACCACAGTGGTGCCACCACTGTAGTGGTTAGCAATGTATAATGTCAATAAAGATTTTGATTCTTGAAATACTGAGGACTGTTACGCAAACTATGTGAGAGGCCCAACCTCTTCTTAGACTCCCTTCTTGGATCCACAGAAGGGAAATACATGTACATATTTGTTCTCGTCCTCCATGACACAATTGTACCTGTTTGCTTTCCTCATCTTTGGATTGTGACCAAAAAAATCCTCCTTTCATACGTCTTTGCAGTCCTACTCAGTATAAGTCAGTACAAAAACTATAGTTACACATTATTAAATAATCTTTAGTGGGTTGCATAAAATTTGATCCACTTACCAAATTTGCTGGCCATGTTTGGGTCGGAGAGTTCAGGGAGGACACTGCAGCTGAAGTGAAGATAGAGAGGACAGAGTTGCTTCTGCAGCTCCTTTTAAAAAGGACAAACCACACCCATAAATGCTTACAGTGGTCTCACAGTCAAAGTGAAACTAAAGCTTTACATTAGGATTTTTAAATAGATGGGGTATAAACATATCTCGAACACTGTATGGTCTTCACCCATTTTGAGTCAAAATGTGTAGCTAGAGAACCAAATCTGAATAATGCTCCTCCATCCTCACTAGAACCACCACTTATTATAAATGAATGTCTTTAGTATTTTATCACATAGAAGAAGTTTGTTACTGAATGCAGACTGTTACTTTTGGGTGATTTTCTTTGACTTATTCAAAATTATTCTTGACTGATTAAAGAACCACTTTGAGGGGTTTCGGTAACTTATTCATTCATTCAGTTATTCACATAAAAACAAGTCATGGCAGCTGATGAAATAAATAAATTGAAAATTAAATTCAGACGAAAGAGTTTGTCAGTTAGCATTGATTCATTCTCAGGCCAGGCCTTTTTCACTAAAAACAAAAATCCAGCTTGAGCTTCTTTTATCCTCCCCACTTGTATAACCAGGAAGTTCCTCTGTCAATACACTATTTTATTTTCATTATTAATTGCATCAATTTGATTAAAACAGAAAGTAAGAAAGTAAGAGCTCATTCTTATAAAATGCAGAGTGCACTTCTTATATAACCAGGACACCACCACCTGCTCACCCCTCCCTCTACCATTTCTAAGAAATGGCAGCAGTTCTTTCAAACTGCAGGAAATCCTGTGTTGTCCTATGTTTAAAATGTTCTGTGGTACTATAAACAGAAAATACTGTTCAGTGTGTAGACTGATGCTGCTGACTGTGACCTTTTTGGAAAGAAACACATTTTACTGCACTTTATGTTCATCTCATTTGACTGTTAGGCTTGTGTTGGCAAGGGGCCTTGCTAACGCTTCCTTATAAATTTCAACATTTCAATGAAGTGCATGTGCAGTACATTTCATCTTGGTGTTAAAAAAGTTTGGTGGGCACATGTAAGCTGACTAGACTTAAAAAAAGCTTCTTGGTGCCCTGCAACCAAAAGGAATTTGGCCATTTTGAATTTAGGGACAGCAAAAGAGACCTTCACAATGCTAAATTTTCAGTTTTCAAATAGTTTCAAGTTTTTCAGTGGTGGCTCCGGAGCTGCATGCGGCTCTTCAGCGCCCCTATAGTGGCCCTTTGGCCTTGACAAAAAAAACATGAAAATGAATAATGGTCATTTTTTATTTTTTTTAAATTTACATATTAAAAGTTTTAAAAGTTATTAGTACTGTTATTTTTTTGTGGCTCCAGACTATTTTCCCAGGTGATTGACAGGTCACTGCACCTCTCCGTGAAAGTTGAGCGATACGATTACGTGCACCCCCCCCCCACCCCAATCCCCGTTATGCGGCTCCCAATGGATGTTACACTGGGGAAAACACACATAAATGGCTCTTTCAGTGATAAAGGTTGCCGACCCCTGATCTAGACTATCTATGCTGTCATCAAGCCATTTTTTAAATTTCTCTGACATTTTGCTTTATTATCAAATACTTCAAAACTAATGATATTCCCATAGTAGACATTATACCTGTTTAACATCAGGCTAACAGCTTTGTGAGAACACTAGCATGTTGATATTAGCATTTAAGTCAAAGCACTGCTGTGCAGGCTCACAAACTCATTCATTGAGAACCGTCTTCTGCATCATTGTTTCAAACCCAAACTGTGATCTTTTCATGACCTCTTAACAGATATACTGTTTATTTATTTTATATTGCATAAAAATAAACATTTCCTGCAGATTTTTTACATTTAAAGTCAAACAAACTTGACAAAGTGTTGATATTTTGAAAATGCGCTGTGGACATGACATGATTTATAACGTTTCTCCTATTTGACTCCCCCCTAATAGATGACAGTAAAGATCAATATGTGCTGGTGACCCAGAACAAAAGTTGGTTTGAGGCTCAGATCTACTGCAGGGAAGCAACCGCACAGATCTGGTCAGTGTGAGGAGTCGGCCGAGAACCAGGAGGTGAGGAGCCGACTGCAGGGCGAACCAAGCCGTGCAGGAGGCCTGGATCGACCTGACTCCAGAGACTCCTGGAAGTGGTCGGATGGCAGCAACACCTCGTTGACGCAGCAGCCCAATAATAAAAACAACTCTCAGGCGTGTGTGACCATGCAGCAAGGGAGATGGAACGACTGGAGATGTGACATCAGATTGAACTTTCTCTGCCAAAGTAAGTCCCAAAATCCTGCCCACATCTTCTGTTATACTCTCATTTCATATGTATATTTCATATGTATATTAGCTCTGCAACTAACAGTTATTTTCACAATGAATAAATCCACCAATTTCCACATAATAGTATGCACTGCTTCACTTAAAATAACAATGGAAGACATTAAATATCATGAAATTCCCAGTGCTATAGTGTTAGTGAGATAAGACTGTCTATATATTTCTGTCTGTGTATTTAAGTCATTAAAAGATATAAAAGTTCCACTATTTTGTCAACCAGTCATTATTAATTGCATCTATTAATTTGATTAAAACAGGAAGTAAGAAAGTAAGAGCTCATTCTTATAAAATGCAAACTGTTGCTTTTGGGTGTATCATGCACCTCTTGTATAACCAGGAAGTTCCTCTGTCAACTGCAGACATCATCACCTGCTCACCTCTCCCTCCACCATTTAGAGGAAATGAAAGTGGTTCTTTCAAACAGCAGGAAATCACCTATATATCCATTAGAGGCTGTTGAGAAAGTAAACATGTTTTTCCTGCACTTTACTTTCACTTTACATTTACTTTACTTGTTTTCACTATAAATAAATCCACCAGTTATTTTGAAGTAATACTTAAGTCTATTAACTCTCAAAAAATAGTGAAAAGACCCATCACAACTTTCTCATCACAGAGTCCAAGGCTTTCTTAAATGTCTTGCTTTGTTCAACCAAACGTCCCAAACCCAAACCTATTTAGTTTACAGTGACATATAACAATGAAAAGCTGCAAAGTCTCTGAAGTTGGAACCAGAGAACAATTGGACACAAGATAAATCTGAGGGTTTGTGAGATGATTATCGGGGTCATCTGTGGGACTTTTCTATGTTTTTTTTCATGAAATTTTTGTTTTGCTTGGTGAAAATAACTACTTGGTGGATCTGCTAATCCAACAGAAAATACTTCACTGTCTTCCTTTGGCATGCAAAAGGCAGAAATTTGTCTTTTGGTTTCCGTGTGTGTGCAGAAATCTGCTATCAAATAGGGGTACATTAAAACACATTTACATAAAAACACATTCGAAGGTACACAATGGTCAGGACTGAATCAGGGTTGAACAAATAAATATAATGTGGTGAGTGCTGTGGTAGCAGATTGGCTTAAAAAGTGGATGCCCTTTCTGATTAAGATAGTCATAACAAGGACAAGCGATTTTCTATAGTTGTTGGTCTGTTGTTGCTACAGTGGACTGGTGATAGGTCAGTTGTGTTTGTTTGCCAGACTGTAATTGTGCTGCCCAGTTGAACTACTTTGAAAAGATTTGTCTTGCTTTTGACACTTAGGTCCTCCAACCAGGACACATTGTTTAAAATGAGTATACTTTCAGTTAGGGATTAGGCGTTGGCTAACCTCAGACATCCTCAGTTTGCACAGCAGGAAGACTCTTTTCTGTGCTTTTGTAAATGCATTACACTGTATATATGAAGGTATTTGATTTGCCCCCAGTTACTTAAAGAAGCTCACCTGCTCCACCTCCTGGACCTTAAACGTAAGAGGGTAAAATAGACATCTGCTGTTTTGTGACATCTTTATTTTTATTTTCCTGAACTCTTGCTCCCTTTCTTGGTCCTGCCTGCCGTGTTCCTCCTGTGTTTCTGAAATAAAGAGTCATTTATTCTACTCTTCTACTATTTTACACTTGCTTAAAAGTTAAAGGAGCTAATGAACATAAATTTCATTATAGGCCTACCCAATAGGCCTAACTTATTATGATATGATTTCTACTGTTAATACAGTACTTAAAAAGTGGAGGAGTGGATGTTTTATTTAATTAAAAATACTAATAATATTACAAATAAAGTCTCCCATTCAAAATCTTAAGTATCATCAGCAAAATACATTCAAAGACTATATTTTATAATTGGAATAATATTAACGATGCATTTACACGTAAGCACCACTTTATTGTTGTCGAGGTGGAGCTGATTGAAACTATTTCATATAATGTTGGGTAGTTTGAACTGTAACATTGCATCATATTTCATAAACTGGTCATTTGTTAAATTGTGGATCTGAAAACTAACTAGTAACTGTGGCCATTAAATAAATGTATTGGAATAAAAAGTTATAGTTTGTTATTGTTATAGTTATAGTGAGTGACTTAATGTAAGTATAAAGTATGATATTGACATTTACTTTTTTTCAGTCTGTTTTGTATAAGCTCTCTCCATAATCTCCTTTTAAAATATTATTTCCTACAGCTCTTTTACACTAGTAAACACAAACACACACACTTACACACACGCCACATTACAAGAATAACACTTTCACTTCACATTCAATCCCAACCCTCTGTCAATTTATAACAATCTTTCATCATTAACATTAACATAACATTAACAGTTTATCAAGCTTGTAGTCATGAGCCCACTGTCACCAATTTCAAAAGTCCACTCCTCTGATTTAAATCTTTTGCATATTGGCCGTTATGTTTCTCACTAAAAATGGGAACGACACCTTCCAGATTCTATCAAATATCAAACAGATATAGTTGGACTGTCTTTAGCTTAACATCTGGGATGAAGTTTACTTCACTAAACTACACTATTTTGAAACTCTTAGTGATGAACCTACAGAAAATGACCACCCAAATCTGCAGTATCCCTTCAGCTTTTCAAAGCTTTAGCCCAACAACTATTTTGGCTCTCTCACCACTCTCATAGTGTTGTTTGTGATCAAAGTAGGCAGCAATTCTCAGTCAGAAAGCTCTAACAATGTGTTGTACACCACCTGCACAGCACCAAACAGTGACTAGCTAATAAACATAATGGGCTAAAGAGCCAGATGTTTCCCTCAGGAGTTGGTAAAGACTAAAAATTGAGCTTAAAGAGGTTGAATATTGAAACAAGACTAAAAATGAATGGTACTGATGCTCCATAACTCTTGGATGTGTAAATAAGCAGCTACCAGCAGGTGAAGTTAAAAATAAAAATCAGTTATTACAACTTCGAAGTCTAACTAAAATCACATTTTATTCATTCCTTTGTGCTGTCAAAATATAAATCAATAAAAATATAAATATCAGAATCAAAATACTTTATTTTTATCCCAGGGGGAAATTTGGTGTTTCAGTTTCTCTGATACAGAGAACACAATAGAAATACAAATACTATGTACAGTAAGGAATATAAATATACTATGTAGAGAACAGAATACATTAAATAGAATAAAGATAAATATAAATGCTGCTTATTGCACAGATTATTGTAGATCGAGGATATTGCACAAGCAGATTATTGCAAAAAGTTATTATCAGCAGGTTTATGTAATGTTTGGTGCAGTTAATAAGAGTGGTGTGTCAGTGGGAGGAGTTGTAAAGTGTAAAGAAATGTTTAAATGTTTTGTTAATGGTTTTATGTAAGCTGACAGGCTGAGCTCCAGCAGGGGAATGAGAGATAAAGTTACTGCTTTATGTATAAAGTAATGTTGTGCCATGATGATAAATAAAAAATATATTATATATATATAATACTCTCTTTTTTTCTCTTCTTTTCTTTCATGTCAAAGGACAAGAAGTTGGTAATTTACAGAACTAAGTGTTAAGTTTGTTCAAGTGTTCCCTTTATTTTTTTGAGCAGTGTATTATACATATAATACTCTTTTATTTTTTTTCTCTTTGTTTTTCATCTCAAAGGACAACACACAGTTGGTGATTTATAGAGCAGAAATGCTGTAGCAGACAAAACTAATGTCAAATGATGTGTGCATGTGTGTTGTTGGTGGTCATTTCCTCAGACATTTGAAATTAATTTGTCTTTTTCCTGAACTTGTTCAATGTAAGAGTCAAATTTTAGGATAGGTAGGATAGATATTACTTTGACAAAGTTTAGTCTTAATATCTTTATTTAACATCTTTATTTCTGATTCAGTTTGACAGATGAACACATATTTGTCCCTGAGTGCCGCGAATCACAATAACTCAAAAATCCTGTTACAAACTGTAAAACTGTAAAAATAAATACAAGTAGAATTCACTAGGTGGCGCCACCTGTTAGCAAAAGACAAAAGCAGTCTGCAGAAAATAAATGCAGTGGTGAAAGGTATGACGTGTAGGATTACTTGGCTGCTGTTTGCTGTAAGCGATTTGTTTGTTACAAAAGCGATCTAAAGAATTTGTCCTTATAATTGCCCACTTGTCGGTTTTGTCGTGGATCTGGATGAATATTCTCTCAACTAAATACTACATTTTATACCATATTGTAGCCTATACACTCTATAAACTCAATCCTGCCTGTAGTATTCTGGTAATATTTCTTTGCTGTACTGTCTTTGCTGCTGAAAATACACCAAATATTTTAGCAAAGTCATGATTGTGGTTAAAGTGTCCTGCAACAACGTCCTTTGGGAGTCTGCAGAAAACAATATCAGTGGTTAAATGAGAATATTTATAATATAATAGCATAAGTTATGTGAAACCTGGCTTTCAAACATTTTATACTGTGTACTGTTAACATACAAACTAAGTATCTCCACATTATCTCTGCACTAGATGGCAGCACTCTATTATACGATGAGTGACTTAGCCTTACTAATCTGCAGTATGTTAAGCTCTGCTTCAACAAATCATAATAGCTTAATTATTCACTCAGATAATTCTGATTATAGTTCTGAGGGTGAATTTATTTTATATTTGACATGTTCCTGTACTCTTCCCCTGAGGTTAATCTTCTCACTGAAACCAGCTTGTTATTGCCTGTACAAAATGCTTGCCAGCCTTTCTTAGATGATATAATGGGTTTGACTCCTCAGCCTTAGTTCTGGCCTCTTCTTCCTGCTTGGAATTCAACTTTTCTTTTTCCTCATTCAGTTTTCTTTCGTGCTCTTCTTTTAAAAGTTTCATCCTGATTTCATGCTCCTTTTCTCTCTCTCTCTCTCTCTCTCTCTCTCTGCTTCTCTCGCTTCCCTCCTCCTTTCCTCATTCATCTCCTCCCTCTCCCTCCTTCTTTGCTCTTCCATCTCCTCCTTCTCCCTCCTTCTTTGCTCTTCCATCTCCTCCTTCTCCCTCTTCCTCTCCTCTCTCTCTTTCCTCTCCCTCTCTCTCTCAGCCTGCATTTCCTCTTTCATTTTCTCTATTTGCTTTTCATATCTTTCCTGCAGCTTCCCTTTCCAGTTTCTCTATTTCTTTGCGTATTTTCTCCTCGGTCTCTTTCAGGATGCGTTTTTTCTCCTCTTCGACTGCCCTCTCGGCCTCTTGGAACATCTCGTTGGTGTAGTGGCTTCCTCCGTTCTTCTGGACCATGTCTTTGATCTTCTTGATCAGCTCAGAGACCTGAGAGCGGTCCTGCAGATTATTATTCAGGACATGATACTGGCCATTACATCTGCTCACAAGTTCTTGAAGGTCTGTGCTTCCCTTCAGGAACTCCTCGATAGTCTTATCAAGATCGTCACCACCAGTGAAGAGAACCATGCTGTATTTGTCTGCTGCCTTACCAAACATTTCTTGAATCCTTTGCACCGTCTGCTTTTCTTCTTCAGTAAATCTGCCCAGCCTGATGACCACCAGGAACACGTGGGGTCCAGGAGCAGCAAAGGAGAAACACTGGCATATATCTTTGACTGTTTTTTGTGCTCCAAACCTGGTGTCGAACAGACCCGGGGTGTCAATGACAGAAACCTTCTGCCCATCCACCACAGCTTTTCCTTTAGAGCAGTCCTCAGTCAAAGACGTGGCACTGAGCTCTGATTGAAAGCACTCTCGTCCCAGAATGGTGTTTCCAGTGGCACTTCTTCCCAACTCCAGTCTTCCCCACCATCACCATCCTCAGCTCCTCATCATTTGTTCTGATATTTGCTGTGTGAAGGACATAAACATTGTATTTAATGCAACTTATACAAAGATGGGAGAGAAGAAGCATCTGTTCAGTGGAGAGAGACAACTAATGTCCCTAAAGCATAAAAAGTTTGACTCCGCCCACATCGAGCAACTCCTTTCAAATGTATGTGATGAACACCAGTAGTGACATAAAAGTGAAATATATAGTTTGGTACATCAAAAATTTCAAATGGCATAGACGATACGATAGAAATTAGGTGGAAATGATTTTTTTCATTTATGCTGCGTGCCATCTTAATATGCTCTGAGCCTGTGACATAAATACTGATACTTACACAACTGAAAAAATTTAACAAGTGTTCCCTTTATTATGACACCAAAATGATTCAAATAGACCTTGTAGATGCAGAGATAGACTCTATTCAGATTGGGTATGTCGTTTTCTAACCCTAACCCTGAAAAAGATTCTGGGGTTTAACAGGTTAAGAAATATAAAAAAAACTGTCCCAACAGGAAAGTTGTTTCACTTCAACATTATTCATTAGGTGGTTATTTGTGTTTTTTATCTCAAACCTTGAGAGCAAGCCACTGACACTGTGGCTTGCTATATGTATGTACCATCTACAACAAAATCCCAGACTGCGAGATTACTGTTGCTGCAAATTTCTATTTTAGGACTGTTCCCTCCAGTACCAAAGTTTGATTGTTTATCAAAATGGCTTTATCTAAAAAATGTACCAAATCTTAAACATTTTTCTACTGATCAATAAATTATGACTTTTAACTGAAAAATCTAGTAAATTTATAAAAGTACTCCAGAATCTGTAGTCAGATTATGATCTTGGAACAAAAAGTTAGCTCAGAAATATAAAATACTAAATATTTTAATAGGTGGTATTTTTATGATACCGTGTTTGCTGACCTAAATCAGTCATATTTAGTATTCTTCTGTATGTGTATCATCATATTTATGGTATTGAGTGGTGATCATTGCCAAGACCTGGCTGGATAACTTTATGTACATATTACATTTTTTTACATATATTTATGTTTAAAGCTGGAAGTGTCTTAATTTTGTTATGTGAAAACATCCATATCTATGGGCAATTTAGAGTTGCCAATTAATATTTTCTCCCTTTGGAGTACCCACAGAGAACATGCAACTTCCAACAGGGGATTGAACCCAGGACCCTGTAGCTGCAAGGCAACAGTACCACTACACCACTGTGCCACCACTGTGCCACCACTACACCACTGTGCCACACCACTGTGCCACCACTACACCACTGTGCCACCACTACACCACTGTGCCACCACTACACCACTGTGCCACCACCACACCACTGTGCCACACCACCACTGTGCCACCACTACACCACTGTGCCACCACCACACTGCACTACACCACTGCCACCACTACACCACTGTGCCACCACAGTGGTGTAGTGGTTAATTAGCAATGTATAATAATGTCAATAAAGATTTTGATTCTTGAAATACTGAGGACTGTTACATGCAAACTATGTGAGAGGCCCAACCTCTTCTTAGACTCCCTTCTTGGATCCACAGAAGGGAAATACATGTACATATTTGTTCTCGTCCTCCATGACACAATTGTACCTGTTTGCTTTCCTCATCTTTGGATTGTGACCGTCTTTGCAGTCCTACTCAGTATAAGTCAGTACAAAAACTATAGTTACACATTATTAAATAATCTTTAGTGGGTTGCATAAAATTTGATCCACTTACCAAATTTGCTGGCCATGTTTGGGTCGGAGAGTTCAGGGAGGACACTGCAGCTGAAGTGAAGATAGAGAGGACAGAGTTGCTTCTGCAGCTCCTTTTAAAAAGGACAAACCACACCCATAAATGCTTACAGTGGTCTCACAGTCAAAGTGAAACTAAAGCTTTACATTAGGATTTTTAAATAGATGTGGGTATAAACATATCTCGAACACTGTATGGTCTTCACCCATTTTGAGTCAAAATGTGTAGCTAGAGAACCAAATCTGAATAATGCTCCTCCATCCTCACTAGAACCACCACTTATTATAAATGAATGTCTTTAGTATTTTATCACATAGAAGAAGTTTGTTACTGAATGCAGACTGTTACTTTTGGGTGATTTTCTTTGACTTATTCAAAATTATTCTTGACTGATTAAAGAACCACTTTGAGGGGTTTCGGTAACTTATTCATTCATTCAGTTATTCACATAAAAACAAGTCATGGCAGCGAAAGAGTTTGTCAGTTAGCATTGATTCATTCTCAGGCTTGAGCTTCTTTTATCCTCCCCACTTGTATAACCAGGAAGTTCCTCTGTCAATACACTATTTTATTTTCATTATTAATTGCATCAATTTGATTAAAACAGAAAGTAAGAAAGTAAGAGCTCATTCTTATAAAATGCAGAGTGCACTTCTTATATAACCAGGACACCACCACCTGCTCACCCCTCCCTCTACCATTTCTAAGAAATGGCAGCAGTTCTTTCAAACTGCAGGAAATCCTGTGTTGTCCTATGTTTAAAATGTTCTGTGGTACTATAAACAGAAAATACTGTTCAGTGTGTAGACTGATGCTGCTGACTGTGACCTTTTTGGAAAGAAACACATTTTACTGCACTTTATGTTCATCTCATTTGACTGTTAGGCTTGTGTTGGCAAGGGGCCTTGCTAACGCTTCCTTATAAATTTCAACATTTCAATGAAGTGCATGTGCAGTACATTTCATCTTGGTGTAAAAAAGTTTGGTGGGCACATGTAAGCTGACTAGACTTAAAAAAAGCTTCTTGGTGCCCTGCAACCAAAAGGAATTTGGCCATTTTGAATTTAGGGACAGCAAAAGAGACCTTCACAATGCTAAATTTTCAGTTTTCAAATAGTTTCAAGTTTTTCAGTGGTGGCTCCGGAGCTGCATGCGGCTCTTCAGCGCCCCTATAGTGGCTCCTTTGGCCTTGACAAAAAAAACATGAAAATGAATAATGGTCATTTTTTATTTTTTTTAATTTACATATTAAAAGTTTTAAAAGTTATTAGTACTGTTATTTTTTTGTGGCTCCAGACTATTTTCCCAGGTGATTGACAGGTCACTGCACCTCTCCGTGAAAGTTGAGCGATACACGATTACGTGCACCCCCCCCCCACCCCAATCCCCGTTGCGGCTCCCAATGGATGTTACACTGGGGAAAACACACATAAATGGCTCTTTCAGTGATAAAGGTTGCCGACCCCTGATCTAGACTATCTATGCTGTCATCAAGCCATTTTTTAAATTTCTCTGACATTTTGCTTTATTATCAAATACTTCAAAACTAATGATATTCCCATAGTAGACATTATACCTGTTTAACATCAGGCTAACAGCTTTGTGAGAACACTAGCATGTTGATATTAGCATTTAAGTCAAAGCACTGCTGTGCAGGCTCACAAACTCATTCATTGAGAACCGTCTTCTGCATCATTGTTTCAAACCCAAACTGTGATCTTTTCATGACCTCTTAACAGATATACTGTTTATTTATTTTATATTGCATAAAAATAAACATTTCCTGCAGATTTTTTACATTTAAAGTCAAACAAACTTGACAAAGTGTTGATATTTTGAAAATGCGCTGTGGACATGACATGATTTATAACGTTTCTCCTATTTGACTCCCCCCTAATAGATGACAGTAAAGATCAATATGTGCTGGTGACCCAGAACAAAAGTTGGTTTGAGGCTCAGATCTACTGCAGGGAGCACCGCACAGATCTGGTCAGTGTGAGGAGTCGGCCGAGAACCAGGAGGTGAGGAGCCGACTGCAGGGCGACCAAGCCGTGCAGGAGGCCTGGATCGGCCTGCGCAGAGACTCCTGGAAGTGGTCAGATGGCAGCAACACCTCGTTGACGCAGCAGCCCAATAATAAAAACAACTCTCAGGCGTGTGTGACCATGCAGCAAGGGAGATGGAACGACTGGAGATGTGACATCAGATTGAACTTTCTCTGCCAAAGTAAGTCCCAAAATCCTGCCCACATCTTCTGTTATACTCTCATTTCATATGTATATTTCATATGTATATTAGCTCTGCAACTAACAGTTATTTTCACAATGAATAAATCCACCAATTTCCACATAATAGTATGCACTGCTTCACTTAAAATAACAATGGAAGACATTAAATATCATGAAATTCCCAGTGCTATAGTGTTAGTGAGATAAGACTGTCTATATATTTCTGTCTGTGTATTTAAGTCATTAAAAGATATAAAAGTTCCACTATTTTGTCAACCAGTCATTATTAATTGCATCTATTAATTTGATTAAAACAGGAAGTAAGAAAGTAAGAGCTCATTCTTATAAAATGCAAACTGTTGCTTTTGGGTGTATCATGCACCTCTTGTATAACCAGGAAGTTCCTCTGTCAACTGCAGACATCATCACCTGCTCACCTCTCCCTCCACCATTTAGAGGAAATGAAAGTGGTTCTTTCAAACAGCAGGAAATCACCTATATATCCATTAGAGGCTGTTGAGAAAGTAAACATGTTTTTCCTGCACTTTACTTTCACTTTACATTTACTTTACTTGTTTTCACTATAAATAAATCCACCAGTTATTTTGAAGTAATACTTAAGTCTATTAACTCTCAAAAAATAGTGAAAAGACCCATCACAACTTTCTCATCACAGAGTCCAAGGCTTTCTTAAATGTCTTGCTTTGTTCAACCAAACGTCCCAAACCCAAACCTATTTAGTTTACAGTGACATATAACAATGAAAAGCTGCAAAGTCTCTGAAGTTGGAACCAGAGAACAATTGGACACAAGATAAATCTGAGGGTTTGTGAGATGATTATCGGGGTCATCTGTGGGACTTTTCTATGTTTTTTTTCATGAAATTTTTGTTTTGCTTGGTGAAAATAACTACTTGGTGGATCTGCTAATCCAACAGAAAATACTTCACTGTCTTCCTTTGGCATGCAAAAGGCAGAAATTTGTCTTTTGGTTTCCGTGTGTGTGCAGAAATCTGCTATCAAATAGGGGTACATTAAAACACATTTACATAAAAACACATTCGAAGGTACACAATGGTCAGGACTGAATCAGGGTTGAACAAATAAATATAATGTGGTGAGTGCTGTGGTAGCAGGCTTGGCTTAAAAAGTGGATGCCCTTTCTGATTAAGATAGTCATAACAAGGACAAGCGATTTTCTATAGTTGTTGGTCTGTTGTTGCTACAGTGGACTGGTGATAGGTCAGTTGTGTTTGTTTCCAGACTGTAATTGTGCTGCCCAGTTGAACTACTTTGAAAAGATTTGTCTTGCTTTTGACACTTAGGTCCTCCAACCAGGACACATTGTTTAAAATGAGTATACTTTCAGTTAGGGATTAGGCGTTGGCTAACCTCAGACATCCTCAGTTTGCACAGCAGGAAGACTCTTTTCTGTGCTTTTGTAAATGCATTACACTGTATATATGAAGGTATTTGATTTGCCCCCAGTTACTTAAAGAAGCTCACCTGCTCCACCTCCTGGACCTTAAACGTAAGAGGGTAAAATAGACATCTGCTGTTTTGTGACATCTTTATTTTTATTTTCCTGAACTCTTGCTCCCTTTCTTGGTCCTGCCTGCCGTGTTCCTCCTGTGTTTCTGAAATAAAGAGTCATTTATTCTACTCTTCTACTATTTTACACTTGCTTAAAAGTTAAAGGAGCTAATGAACATAAATTTCATTATAGGCCTACCCAATAGGCCTAACTTATTATGATATGATTTCTACTGTTAATACAGTACTTAAAAAGTGGAGGAGTGGATGTTTTATTTAATTAACAAATACTAATAATATTACAAATAAAGTCTCCCATTCAAAATCTTAAGTATCATCAGCAAAATACATTCAAAGACTATATTTTATAATTGGAATAATATTAACGATGCATTTACACGTAAGCACCACTTTATTGTTGTCGAGGTGGAGCTGATTGAAACTATTTCATATAATGTTGGGTAGTTTGAACTGTAACATTGCATCATATTTCATAAACTGGTCATTTGTTAAATTGTGGATCTGAAAACTAACTAGTAACTGTGGCCATTAAATAAATGTATTGGAATAAAAAGTTATAGTTTGTTATTGTTATAGTTATAGTGAGTGACTTAATGTAAGTATAAAGTATGATATTGACATTTACTTTTTTTCAGTCTGTTTTGTATAAGCTCTCTCCATAATCTCCTTTTAAAATATTATTTCCTACAGCTCTTTTACACTAGTAAACACAAACACACACACTTACACACACGCCACATTACAAGAATAACACTTTCACTTCACATTCAATCCCAACCCTCTGTCAATTTATAACAATCTTTCATCATTAACATTAACATAACATTAACAGTTTATCAAGCTTGTAGTCATGAGCCACTGTCACCAATTTCAAAAGTCCACTCCTCTGATTTAAATCTTTTGCATATTGGCCGTTATGTTTCTCACTAAAAATGGGAACGACACCTTCCAGATTCTATCAAATATCAAACAGATATAGTTGGACTGTCTTTAGCTTAACATCTGGGATGAAGTTTACTCACTAAACTACACTATTTTGAAACTCTTAGTGATGAACCTACAGAAAATGACCACCCAAATCTGCAGTATCCCTTCAGCTTTTCAAAGCTTTAGCCCAACAAC
Source organism: Scortum barcoo (assembly GCA_023238725.1). NCBI lineage: Eukaryota > Metazoa > Chordata > Actinopteri > Centrarchiformes > Terapontidae > Scortum > Scortum barcoo. The sequence continues at coordinate 9,946,499 of CM041532.1, forward strand.
TATTTTGGCTCTCTCACCACTCTCATAGTGTTGTTTGTGATCAAAGTAGGCAGCAATTCTCAGTCAGAAAGCTCTAACAATGTGTTGTACACCACCTGCACAGCACCAAACAGTGACTAGCTAATAAACATAATGGGCTAAAGAGCCAGATGTTTCCCTCAGGAGTTGGTAAAGACTAAAAATTGAGCTTAAAGAGGTTGAATATTGAAACAAGACTAAAAATGAATGGTACTGATGCTCCATAACTCTTGGATGTGTAAATAAGCAGCTACCAGCAGGTGAAGTTAAAAATAAAAATCAGTTATTACAACTTCGAAGTCTAACTAAAATCACATTTTATTCATTCCTTTGTGCTGTCAAAATATAAATCAATAAAAATATAAATATCAGAATCAAAATACTTTATTTATCCCCGGGGGAAATTTGGTGTTTCAGTTTCTCTGATACAGAGAACACAATAGAAATACAAATACTATGTACAGTAAGGAATATAAATATACTATGTAGAGAACAGAATACATTAAATAGAATAAAGATAAATATAAATGCTGCTTATTGCACAGATTATTGTAGATCGAGGATATTGCACAAGCAGATTATTGCAAAAAGTTATTATCAGCAGGTTTATGTAATGTTTGGTGCAGTTAAAAAGAGTGGTGTGTCAGTGGGAGGAGTTGTAAAGTGTAAAGAAATGTTTAAATGTTTTGTTAATAGGTTTTATGTAAGCTGACAGGCTGAGCTCCAGCAGGGGAATGAGAGATAAAGTTACTGCTTTATGTATAAAGTAATGTTGTGCCATGATGATAAATAAAAAATATATTATATATATAATACTCTCTTTTTTTCTCTTCTTTTCTTTCATGTCAAAGGACAAGAAGTTGGTAATTTACAGAACTAAGTGTTAAGTTTGTTCAAGTGTTCCCTTTATTTTTTTGAGCAGTGTATTATACATATAATACTCTTTTATTTTTTTTCTCTTTGTTTTTCATCTCAAAGGACAACACACAGTTGGTGATTTATAGAGCAGAAATGCTGTAGCAGACAAAACTAATGTCAAATGATGTGTGCATGTGTGTTGTTGGTGGTCATTTCCTCAGACATTTGAAATTAATTTGTCTTTTTCAGTGTATCTGAACTTGTTCAATGTAAGAGTCAAATTTTAGGATAGGTAGGATAGATATTACTTTGACAAAGTTTAGTCTTAATATCTTTATTTAACATCTTTATTTCTGATTCAGTTTGACAGATGAACACATATTTGTCCCTGAGTGCCGCGAATCACAATAACTCAAAAATCCTGTTACAAACTGTAAAAATAAATACAAGTAGAATTCACTAGGTGGCACCACCTGTTAGCAAAAGACAAAAGCAGTCTGCAGAAAATAAATGCAGTGGTGAAAGGTATGACGTGTGATTTGCTGTAAGCGATTTGTTTGTTACAAAAGCGATCTAAAGAATTTGTCCTTATAATTGCCCACTTGTCGGTTTTGTCGTGGATCTGGATGAATATTCTCTCAACTAAATACTACATTTTATACCATATTGTAGCCTATACACTCTATAAACTCAATCCTGCCTGTAGTATTCTGGTAATATTTCTTTGCTGTACTGTCTTTGCTGCTGAAAATACACCAAATATTTTAGCAAAGTCATGATTGTGGTTAAAGTGTCCTGCAACAACGTCCTCTGGGAGTCTGCAGAAAACAATATCAGTGGTTAAATGAGAATATTTATAATATAATAGCATAAGTTATGTGAAACCTGGCTTTCAAACATTTTATACTGTGTACTGTTAACATACAAACTAAGTATCTCCACATTATCTCTGCACTAGATGGCAGCACTCTATTATACGATGAGTGACTTAGCCTTACTAATCTGCAGTATGTTAAGCTCTGCTTCAACAAATCATAATAGCTTAATTATTCACTCAGATAATTCTGATTATAGTTCTGAGGGTGAATTTATTTTATATTTGACATGTTCCTGTACTCTTCCCCTGAGGTTAATCTTCTCACTGAAACCAGCTTGTTATTGCCTGTACATAAATGCTTGCCAGCCTTTCTTAGATGATATAATGGGTTTGACTCCTCAGCCTTAGTTCTGGCCTCTTCTTCCTGCTTGGACTTCAACTTTTCTTTTTCCTCATTCAGTTTTCTTTCGTGCTCTTCTTTTAAAAGTTTCATCCTGATTTCATGCTCCTTTTCTCTCTCTCTCTCTCTCTCTCTCTCTCTCTTCCTCTCTCTCTTCCTCCTCTCTCTCCTCCCTCTCCCTCCCTCTCTCCTCTCCTCATTCATCTCCTCCCTCTCCCTCCTCCTTTCCTCATTCATCTCCTCCCTCTCCCTCCTCCTTTCCTCATTCATCTCCTCCCTCTCTCCTCCTTCTTTGCTCTTCCATCTCCTCCTTCTCCCTCCTTCCTCTCCTCTCTCTCTCTCTTCCTCTCCCTCTCTCTCTCAGCCTGCATTTCCTCTTTCATTTTCTCTATTTGCTTTTCATATCTTTCCTGCGCTTCCCTTTCCAGTTTCTCTATTTCTTTGCGTATTTTCTCCTCGGTCTCTTTCAGGATGCGTTTTTTCTCCTCTTCGACTGCCCTCTCGGCCTCTTGGAACATCTCGTTGGTGTAGTGGCTTCCTCCGTTCTTCTGGACTATGTCTTTGATCTTCTTGATCAGCTCAGAGACCTGAGAGCGGTCCTCGCAGATTATTATTATTCAGGACATGATACTTGGCCATTACATCTGCTCACAAGTTCTTGAAGGTCTGCGCTTCCCTTCACGGAACTCCTCGATAGTCTTATCGCCCAAGAGTCGTCACCACCAGTGAAGAGAACCATGCTGTATTTGTCTGCTGCCTTACCAAACATTTCTTGAATCCTTTTGCACCGTCTGCTTTTCTTCTTCAGTAAATCTGCCCAGCCTGATGACCACCAGGAACACGTGGGGTCCAGGAGCAGCAAAGGAGATAACACTGGCTTATATCTTTGGCTGTTTTTTGTGCAAATCCAAACCTGGTGTCGAACAGGCCCGGGGTGTCAATGACAGAAACCTTCTGCCCATCCACCACAGCTTTTCCTTTAGAGCAGTCCTCAGTCAAAGACGTGGCACTGAGCTCTTGAAAGTTGAAAGCACTCGTCGTCCCAGAATGGTGTTTCCAGTGGCACTCTTCCCAACTCCAGTCTTCCCCACCATCACTATCCTCAGCTCCTCATCATTTGTTCTGATATTTGCTGTGTGAAGGACAAAAACATTGTATTTAATGCAACTTATACAAAGATGGGAGAGAAGAAGCATCTGTTCAGTGGAGAGAGACAACTAATGTCCCTAAAGCATAAAAAGTTTGACTCCGCCCACATCGAGCAACTCCTTTCAAATGTATGTGATGAACACCAGTAGTGACATAAAAGTGAAATATATAGTTTGGTACATCAAAAATTTCAAATGGCATAGACGATACGATAGAAATTAGGTGGAAATGATTTTTTTCATTTATGCTGCGTGCCATCTTAATATGCTCTGAGCCTGTGACATAAATACTGATACTTACACAACTGAAAAAATTTAACAAGTGTTCCCTTTATTATGACACCAAAATGATTCAAATAGACCTTGTAGATGCAGAGATAGACTCTATTCAGATTGGGTATGTCGTTTTCTAACCCTAACCCTGAAAAAGATTCTGGGGTTTAACAGGTTAAGAAATATAAAAAAAACTGTCCCAACAGGAAAGTTGTTTCACTTCAACATTATTCATTAGGTGGTTATTTGTGTTTTTTATCTCAAACCTTGAGAGCAAGCCACTGACACTGTGGCTTGCTATATGTATGTACCATCTACAACAAAATCCCAGACTGCGAGATTACTGTTGCTGCAAATTTCTATTTTAGGACTGTTCCCTCCAGTACCAAAGTTTGATTGTTTATCAAAATGGCTTTATCTAAAAAATGTACCAAATCTTAAACATTTTTCTACTGATCAATAAATTATGACTTTTAACTGAAAAATCTAGTAAATTTATAAAAGTACTCCAGAATCTGTAGTCAGATTATGATCTTGGAACAAAAAGTTAGCTCAGAAATATAAAATACTAAATATTTTAATAGGTGGTATTTTTATGATACCGTGTTTGCTGACCTAAATCAGTCATATTTAGTATTCTTCTGTATGTGTATTGTCATATTTATGGTATTGAGTGGTGATCATTGCCAAGACCTGGCTGGATAACTTTATGTACATATTACATTTTTTTACATATATTTATGTTTAAAGCTGGAAGTGTCTTAATTTTGTTATGTGAAAACATCCATATCTATGGGCAATTTAGAGTTGCCAATTAATATTTTCTCCCTTTGGAGTACCCACAGAGAACATGCAACTTCCAACAGGGGATTGAACCCAGGACCCTGTAGCTGCAAGGCAACAGTACCACTACACCACTGTGCCACCACTACACCACTGTGCCACCACTGTGCCACCACTACACCACTGTGCCACCACTACACCACTGTGCCACCACTACACCACTGTGCCACCACCACACCACTGTGCCACCACTGCCACCACTGCCACCACTGTGCCACTGTGCCACCACTACACCACACTGTGCCACTGTACACCACTACACCACTGCCACTGCCACCACTACACCACTGTGCCACCACTACACCACTGTGCCACCACTACACCACTGTGCCACTGTGCCACCACTACACCACTGTGCCACCACAGTGGTGTAGTGGTTAGCAATGTATAATGTCAATAAAGATTTTGATTCTTGAAATACTGAGGACTGTTACATGCAAACTATGTGAGAGGCCCAACCTCTTCTTAGACTCCCTTCTTGGATCCACAGAAGGGAAATACATGCACATATTTGTTCTCGTCCTCCATGACACACTTGTACCTGTTTGCTTTCCTCATCTTTGGATTGTGACCGTCTTTGCAGTCCTACTCAGTATAAGTCAGTACAAAAACTATAGTTACACATTATTAAATAATCTTTAGTGGGTTGCATAAAATTTGATCCACTTACCAAATTTGCTGGCCATGTTTGGGTCGGAGAGTTCAGGGAGGACACTGCAGCTGAAGTGAAGATAGAGAGGACAGAGTTGCTTCTGCAGCTCCTTTTAAAAAGGACAAACCACACCCATAAATGCTTACAGTGGTCTCACAGTCAAAGTGAAACTAAAGCTTTACATTAGGATTTTTAAATAGATGTGGTATAAACATATCTCGAACACTGTATGGTCTTCACCCATTTTGAGTCAAAATGTGTAGCTAGAGAACCAAATCTGAATAATGCTCCTCCATCCTCACTAGAACCACCACTTATTATAAATGAATGTCTTTAGTATTTTATCACATAGAAGAAGTTTGTTACTGAATGCAGACTGTTACTTTTGGGTGATTTTCTTTGACTTATTCAAAATTATTCTTGACTGATTAAAGAACCACTTTGAGGGGTTTCGGTAACTTATTCATTCATTCAGTTATTCACATAAAAACAAGTCATGGCAGCGAAAGAGTTTGTCAGTTAGCATTGATTCATTCTCAGACTTGAGCTTCTTTTATCCTCCCCACTTGTATAACCAGGAAGTTCCTCTGTCAATACACTATTTTATTTTCATTATTAATTGCATCAATTTGATTAAAACAGAAAGTAAGAAAGTAAGAGCTCATTCTTATAAAATGCAGAGTGCACTTCTTATATAACCAGGACACCACCACCTGCTCACCCCTCCCTCTACCATTTCTAAGAAATGGCAGCAGTTCTTTCAAACTGCAGGAAATCCTGCATCAGTATGTTTAAAATGTTCTGTGGTACTATAAACAGAAAATACTGTTCAGTGTGTAGACTGATGCTGCTGACTGTGACCTTTTTGGAAAGAAACACATTTTACTGCACTTTATGTTCATCTCATTTGACTGTTAGGCTTGTGTTGGCAAGGGGCCTTGCTAACGCTTCCTTATAAATTTCAACATTTCAATGAAGTGCATGTGCAGTACATTTCATCTTGGTGTAAAAAAGTTTGGTGGGCACATGTAAGCTGACTAGACTTAAAAAAAGCTTCTTGGTGCCCTGCAACCAAAAGGAATTTGGCCATTTTGAATTTAGGGACAGCAAAAGAGACCTTCACAATGCTAAATTTTCAGTTTTCAAACAGTTTCAAGTTTTTCAGTGGTGGCTCCGGAGCTGCATGCGGCTCTTCAGCGCCCCTATAGTGGCTCCCTTTGGCCTTGACAAAAAAAAAACATGAAAATGAATAACGGTGGTCATTTTTTAAAATTTTTTTTAATTTACATATTAAAAGTTTTAAAAGTTATTAGTACTGTTACTTTTATTTTTTGTGGCTCCAGACTATTTTCCCAGGTGATTGACAGGTCACTGCACCTCTCCGTGAAAGTTGAGCGATACGATTACACGATTACGCGCACTTTTTACCCCCCCCAATCCCCCGTTGCTATGGCTCCCAATGGATGTTACACTGGGGAAAACACGCATAAATGGCTCTTTCAGTGATAAAGGTTGCCGACCCCTGATCTAGACTATCTATGCTGTCATCAAGCCATTTTTTAAATTTCTCTGACATTTTGCTTTATTATCAAATACTTCAAAACTAATGATATTCCCATAGTAGACATTATACCTGTTTAACATCAGGCTAACAGCTTTGTGAGAACACTAGCATGTTGATATTAGCATTTAAGTCAAAGCACTGCTGTGCAGGCTCACAAACTCATTCATTGAGAACCGTCTTCTGCATCATTGTTTCAAACCCAAACTGTGATCTTTTCATGACCTCTTAACAGATATACTGTTTATTTATTTTATATTGCATAAAAATAAACATTTCCTGCAGATTTTTTACATTTAAAGTCAAACAAACTTGACAAAGTGTTGATATTTTGAAAATGCGCTGTGGACATGACATGATTTATAACGTTTCTCCTATTTGACTCCCCCCTAATAGATGACAGTAAAGATCAATATGTGCTGGTGACCCAGAACAAAAGTTGGTTTGAGGCTCAGATCTACTGCAGGGAGCACCGCACAGATCTGGTCAGTGTGAGGAGTCGGCCGAGAACCAGGAGGTGAGGAGCCGACTGCAGGGCGACCAAGCCGTGCAGGAGGCCTGGATCGGCCTGCGCAGAGACTCCTGGAAGTGGTCAGATGGCAGCAACACCTCGTTGACGCAGCAGTCCCAATAATAAAAACAACTCTCAGGCGTGTGTGACCATGCAGCAAGGGAGATGGAACGACTGAGATGTGACATCAGATTGAACTTTCTCTGCCAAAGTAAGTCCCAAAATCCTGCCCACATCTTCTGTTATACTCTCATTTCATATGTATATTTCATATGTATATTAGCTCTGCAACTAACAGTTATTTTCACAATGAATAAATCCACCAATTTCCACATAATAGTATGCACTGCTTCACTTAAAATAACAATGGAAGTCATTAAATATCATGAAATTCCCAGTGCTATAGTGTTAGTGAGATAAGACTGTCTATATATTTCTGTCTGTGTATTTAAGTCATTAAAAGATATAAAAGTTCCACTATTTTGTCAACCAGTCATTATTAATTGCATCTATTAATTTGATTAAAACAGGAAGTAAGAAAGTAAGAGCTCATTCTTATAAAATGCAAACTGTTGCTTTTGGGTGTATCATGCACCTCTTGTATAACCAGGAAGTTCCTCTGTCAACTGCAGACATCATCACCTGCTCACCTCTCCCTCCACCATTTAGAGGAAATGAAAGTGGTTCTTTCAAACAGCAGGAAATCACCTATATATCCATTAGAGGCTGTTGAGAAAGTAAACATGTTTTTCCTGCACTTTACTTTCACTTTACATTTACTTTACTTGTTTTCACTATAAATAAATCCACCAGTTATTTTGAAGTAATATTTAAGTCTATTAACTCTCAAAAAATAGTGAAAAGACCCATCACAACTTTCTCATCACAGAGTCCAAGGCTTTCTTAAATGTCTTGCTTTGTTCAACCAAACGTCCCAAACCCAAACCTATTTAGTTTACAGTGACATATAACAATGAAAAGCTGCAAAGTCTCTGAAGTTGGAACCAGAGAACAATTGGACACAAGATAAATCTGAGGGTTTGTGAGATGATTATCGGGGTCATCTGTGGGACTTTTCTATGTTTTTTTTCATGAAATTTTTGTTTTGCTTGGTGAAAATAACTACTTGGTGGATCTGCTAATCCAACAGAAAATACTTCACTGTCTTCCTTTGGCATGCAAAAGGCAGAAATTTGTCTTTTGGTTTCCGTGTGTGTGCAGAAATCTGCTATCAAATAGGGGTACATTAAAACACATTTACATAAAAACACATTCGAAGGTACACAATGGTCAGGACTGAATCAGGGTTGAACAAATAAATATAATGTGGTGAGTGCTGTGGTAGCAGATTGGCTTAAAAAGTGGATGCCCTTTCTGATTAAGATAGTCATAACAAGGACAAGCGATTTTCTATAGTTGTTGGTCTGTTGTTGCTACAGTGGACAGGTGATAGGTCAGTTGTGTTTGTTTGCAGACTGTAATTGTGCTGCCCAGTTGAACTACTTTGAAAAGATTTGTCTTGCTTTTGACACTTAGGTCCTCCAACCAGGACACATTGTTTAAAATGAGTATACTTTCAGTTAGGGATTAGGCGTTGGCTAACCTCAGACATCCTCAGTTTGCACAGCAGGAAGACTCTTTTCTGTGCTTTTGTAAATGCATTACACTGTATATATGAAGGTATTTGATTTGCCCCCAGTTACTTAAAGAAGCTCACCTGCTCCACCTCCTGGACCTTAAATGTAAGAGGGTAAAATAGACATCTGCTGTTTTGTGACATCTTTATTTTTATTTTCCTGAACTCTTGCTCCCTTTCTTGGTCCTGCCTGCCGTGTTCCTCCTGTGTTTCTGAAATAAAGAGTCATTTATTCTACTCTTCTACTATTTTACACTTGCTTAAAAGTTAAAGGAGCTAATGAACATAAATTTCATTATAGGCCTACCCAATAGGCCTAACTTATTATGATATGATTTCTACTGTTAATACAGTACTTAAAAAGTGGAGGAATTATTGATGTTTTATTTAATTAAAAATACTAATAATATTACAAATAAAGTCTCCCATTCAAAATCTTAAGTATCATCAGCAAAATACATTCAAAGACTATATTTTATAATTGGAATAATATTAACGATGCATTTACACGTAAGCACCACTTTATTGTTGTCGAGGTGGAGCTGATTGAAACTATTTCATATAATGTTGGGTAGTTTGAACTGTAACATTGCATCATATTTCATAAACTGGTCATTTGTTAAATTGTGGATCTGAAAACTAACTAGTAACTGTGGCCATTAAATAAATGTATTGGAATAAAAAGTTATAGTTTGTTATTGTTATAGTTATAGTGAGTGACTTAATGTAAGTATAAAGTATGATATTGACATTTACTTTTTTTCAGTCTGTTTTGTATAAGCTCTCTCCATAATCTCCTTTTAAAATATTACTTTCCTACAGCTCTTTTACACTAGTAAACACAAACACACACACTTACACACACGCCACATTACAAGAATAACACTTTCACTTCACATTCAATCCCAACCCTCTGTCAATTTATAACAATCTTTCATCATTAACATTAACATAACATTAACAGTTTATCAAGCTTGTAGTCATGAGCCACTGTCACCAATTTCAAAAGTCCACTCCTCTGATTTAAATCTTTTTGCATATTGGCCGTTATGTTTCTCACTAAAAATGGGAACGGCACCTTCCAGATTCTATCAAATATCAAACAGCATATAGTTGGACTGTCTTTAGCTTAACATCTGGGATGAAGTTTACTCACTAAACTACACTATTTTGAAACTCTTAGTGATGAACCTACAGAAAATGACCACCCAAATCTGCAGTATCCCTTCAGCTTTTCAAAGCTTTAGCCCAACAAACAACTATTTTGGCTCTCTCACCACTCTCATAGTGTTGTTTTTGACCAAAGTAGGCAGCAATTCTCAGCAGAAAGCTCTAACAATGTGTTGTACACCACCTGCACAGCACCAAACAGTGACTAGCTAATAAACATAATGGGCTAAATAGCCAGATGTTTCCCTCAGGAGTTGGTAAAGACTAAAAATTGAGCTTAAAGAGGTTGAATATTGAAACACAGACTAAAAATGAATGGTACTGATGCTCCATAACTCTTGGATGTGTAAATAAGCAGCTACCAGCAGGTGAAGTTAAAAAAAAAATCAGTTATTACAACTTCGAAGTCTAACTAAAATCACATTTTATTCATTATTTTGTGCTGTCAAAATATATATAAATAAAAATATAAATATATAAATATCAGAATCAAAATACTTTATTTATCCCCGGGGGAGGGTAATTTGGTGTTTCAGTTTCTCTGATACAGAGAACACAATAGAAATACAAATACAAATACTACTGTACAGTAAGAAATATAAATATACTATGTAGAGAACAGAATACATACATAAATAGAATAAAGATAAATATAAATGCTGCTTATTGCATTGATATGCAGATTATTGGACAGATATTGACAAGATTATTGTAGATCGACGGATATTGCACAAGCAGTTATTATTGCAAAAAGTTAGGTTTATCAGTAGGTTTATGTTTATGTAATGTTTGGTGCAGTTAATAAGAGAGTGGTGTGTCAGTGTCAGTGGGAGGAGTTGTAAAGTGTAAATAAATGTTTAAATGTTTTGTTAATGGTTTTATGTAAGCTGGCAGGCTGAGCTCCAGCAGGGGAATGAGAGATAAAGTTACTGCTTTATGTATAAAGTAATGTTGTGCCATGATGATAAATAAAAAATATAAAAATTATATATATATAATACTCTCTTTTTTTCTCTTCTTTTCTTTCATGTCAAAGGACAAAGTTGGTAATTTACAAACTAAGTGTTAAGTTGGTTCAAGTGTTCCCTTTATTTTTTTGAGCAGTGTATTATACATATAATACTCTTTTATTTTTTTTCTCTTTGTTTTTCATCTCAAAGGACAACACACACACACAGTTGTGATTTATAGAGCAAAATGCTGTAGCAGACAAAACTAATGTGCAAATGATGTGTGCATGTGTGTTGTTGGTGGTCATTTCCTCAGACATTTGAAATTAATGAATTTGTCTTTTTCAGTGTATCCTGAACTTGTTCAATATAAGAGTCAAATTTTAATAAAAAGCATTGACCTGTGACCTGTGATTGGATAGTTAGTAGGATAGATATTACTTTGACAAAGTTTAGTCTTAATATCTTTATTTAACATCTTTATTTCTGATTCAGTTTGACAGATGAACACATATTTGTCCCTGAGTGCCGCAAATCACAATAACTCAAAAATCCCGTTACAAACTGTAAACAATAAATGCAAGTAAAATTCACTAGGTGGCGCCACCTGTTAGCAAAAGACAAAAGCAGTCTGCAGAAAATAAATGCAGTGGTGGAAAGGTATGGCGTGTAGGATTTCTTGGCTGCTGTTTGCTGTAAGCGATTTGTTTGTTACAAAAGTGATCTAAAGAATTTGTGCTTATAATTGCCCACTTTTGGTTTTCTCTTGGATCTGGATGAATATTCTCTCAACTAAATACTACATTTTATACCATATTGTAGCATATACACTCTATAAACTCACTCCTGCCTGTAGTATTCCTGTAATATTTCTTTGCTATACTGTTTTTGCTGCTGAAAATACACCAAATATTTTAGCAAAGTCATGACTGTGGTTAACGTGTCCTGCAACAACGTCCTCTGGGAGTCTGCAGAAAACAATATCAGTGGTTAAATGAGAATAATTATAATATAATAGCATAAGTTATGTGAAACCTGGCTTTCAAACATTTTATACTGTGTACTGTTAACATACACACACTAAGTATCTCCACATTATCTCTGCACTAGATGGCAGCACTCTATTATACGATGAGTGACTTAGCCTTACTCAATCTGCAGTATGTTAAGCTCTGCTTCAACAAATCATAATAGCTTAATTATTCAATCAGATAATTGTGATTATAGTTCTGAGGGTGAATTTATTTTATATTTGACATGTTCCTGTACTCTTCCCCTGAGGTTAATCTTCTGACTGATACCAGCTTGTTATTGCCTTTACAACATGCTTGAAAGCCTTTTTTATTAAATAGAATGGGTTTGACTTCTCAGCCTTAGTTCTGGCCTCTTCTTCCTGCTTGCACTTCAACTTTTCTTTTTCCTCATTCAATTTTCTTTCATGCTCTTCTTTTAAACGTTTCATCCTGATTTCATGCTCCTTTTCTCTCTCTCTCTCTCTCTCTGCTTCTCTTGCTTTCCTCTCTCTCTTTATTTCCTCCTCCATCTCCTCCCTCTCCCTCCTTCTTTCCTCATTCATCTCCTCCCTCTCCCTCCTTCTTTGCTCTTCCATCTCCTCCTTCTCCCTCTCTTTCTCAGCCTGCATTTGCTCATTCATCATTTTCTCCATTTGCCTTTTCAAATCTTTCCTGCGCTTCCCTTTCCAGTTTCTCTATTTCTTTGCGTATTCTTTCCTCCTCGGTCTCTTTCAGGATGCGTTGTTTCTCCTCTTCGACTACCCTCTCTGGCCTCTTGGAACATCTCGTTGGTGTAGTGGCTTCCTCCGTTCTTCTGGACCATATGTCTTTGATCTTCTTGATCAGCTCAGAGACCTGAGAGCGGTCCTGCAGCTTATTATTCAGGACATGATACTTGCCATTACATCTTCTCACAAGTTCTTGAAGGTCTGCGCTTCCCTTCACGAACTCCTCGATAGTCTTACGTCCAAGAGTGTCACCACCAGTGAAGAGAACCATGCTGTATTTGTCTGCTGCCTCACCAAACATTTCTTGAATCCTTTGCACCGTCTGCTTTTCTTCGTTCAGTAAATCTGGCCCAGCCTGATGACCACCAGGAACACGTGGGGTCCAGGAGCAGCAAAGGAGATACACTGGCTTATATCTCTGGCTGTTTTTTGTAAGCCAAACCTGGTGTCGGACAGGCCCGGGGTGTCAATGACAGAAACCTTCTGCCCATCCACCTCAGCTTTGTCCTTAGAGCAGTCCTCAGTCAAAGAGATGGCACTGAGCTTTGAAAGGAAGCCATGTCGTCCCAGAATGGTGTTTCCAGTGGCACTCTTCCCAACTCCAGTCTTCCCCACCATCACTATCCTCAGCTCCTCGTCATTTGTTATGATATTTGCTGTGTGAAGGACAAAAACATTGTATTTAATGCAACTTATACAAAGATGGGAGAGAAGAAACATCTGTCCAGTGGAGAGAGACAACTAATGTCCCTAAAGCGTAAAAACTTTGACTCCGCCCACATTGAGCACCTCCTTTCAAATGTATGTGATGAACACCAGTAGTGACATAAAAGTGAAATATATAGTTTGCTACATCAAAAATTTCAAACGGCATAGATGATACCAAAATGACCATTTTGGAGTAATTAGGTGAAAATGAAATCTTTCATTTATGCTGCGTGCCATCTTAATATGCTCTGAGCCTGTGACATAAATACTGATACTTACACAACTGAAAAAAATTAAAAAGTGTTTCCTTTATTATGACACCAAAATGATTAAAATAGACCTTGTAGATGCAGAGATAGACTCTATTCAGATTGGGTATGTCGTTTTCTAACCCTAACCCTGAAAAAGATTCTGGGGCTTAACAGGTTAAGAAATATAAAAAAAAACTGTCCCAACACAACGGGAAAGTTGTTTCACTTCAACAGTCATTAGGTGGTTATTTCTGTTTTGTATCTTAAACCTTGATATTAAGCCACTGACACTGTATATGTACCATCTACAACAAAATCCCAGACTGTGAGATTACTGTTGCATATTTCTATTTCTGTTCCCTCCACTATTGTTTATCAAAATGGCTTCATCTAAAAAAATGTACCAAATCTTTAACATTTTTCTACTGACCAATAAATTATGACTTTTAACTGAAAAAATCTAGTAAATTTATAAAAGTACTCCAGAATTTGTAATCAGATTATGATCTTGGAACAAAAAGTTAGCTCATAAATATATAATACTAAATATTTTAATAGGTGGTATTTGTATGATACCGTGTTTGCTGACCTCAATCAGTCATATTTAGTATTCTTTTGTATGTGTATTGTCATGTTTATGGTATTGGTGGTGATCTGCAACTTTAGATATTTATGTACATATTACATATTTTTACATATATTTATGTTTAAAGCTGGAAGTCACCAATCTTAATTTTGTTATGTGAAAACATCCATATCTATGATGACATTAAATTTTCTCCCTTTGATTCCCACAGAGAACATGCAACTTCCAACAGATTCTTGAAATACTGTGCCAAATCTGTTACACAAACTATGTGAGAGGCCCAACCTCTTCTTAGACTCCCTTCTTGGATCCACAGAAGGGAAATACATGCACATATTTGTTCTCGTCCTCCATCACACACTTGTACCTGTTTGCTTTCCTCAGAAAAATCCTCCCTTCATACATCTTTGCAGTCCTACTCAGTATAAGTCAGTACAAAAATTATAGTTATATATTATTAAATAATCTTTAGATACAGTATTACAGTTGCATAAAATTAGATCCAGTTCACCGTAAAATAAATGTACATGCACACCGTATCATCACTTACCATATTTGCTTTCCATGTTTGGGTCGGAGAGTTCAGGGTGGACACTGCAGCTGAAGTGAAGATAGAGAGGACAGAGTCGCTGCTGCAGCTCCTTTTAAAATGGACAAACCGCACCCATACATACCTGCAGTGGTCTCATAGTGAAAGTGAAACTGTGACCTTTGAGGGGTTTTGGTAACTTATTAATTCATTCAGTTATTCACATAAAAACAAGTCATGGTATGATCCTTGCTATGGCATGGAAAGTTCATTTAGCAGTGATTTGTTCATAGTAGTCCAAAGTATTTAATTAGAAGATTTCTCTCATTCAGATCTAGGATGTGTTATGTGTTATGTATGTATATATATATATATATATATATATATATATATATATATAAATATCCACCTGTGGATTACCAAGCAACGGCCACAGTCAAATACCTCCAAAGAGAGAGGCAAGTTCCGAGAAGTCAGCTTGAATGGAAAGAACAAAGTCTGTGTGATAAATAATAAAAAAGATAGAAGGGATATAAAGACAAGAAAGCTATATATATATATATATATATACATATATGAAAGTGAAATTAAGGCTTAGATGGGCTATCAGTTTTTATTGATATTATCAGGAAGGTGATAGGTTGCTTTATGTTTATTATTGTGGGAGAGGGTGTGCATGATTGCATTATCTTGAAAAGTGACTAATATGTTGTCCACTCCATTAACAACTTAAGGAGGACAAAATATTTGAACACTGATTACAAAAACCACACTAATACACCACTATCACCCACTATTTAATTATCACCTTCCTGACAATATCAACAAAAACTGAAAATGCATATTTTTTGCAAAAGCAGAATAGATGGTACAACTGTTTTTTTGGATTGAATTAGGTTGCACAGATGTACCTAACAGAGTGCCTGGTGACTATATTTACTTATGACAAGGTTCTGTATTGAGAAGAATTTAAAATTATTTTATCTTTTTTATTTTACTTTACTGTCTGCATACTGCTTGTAAAGCTCTGGAGGGCTTTGATGAAGACTGCATCAGTGTCCTTCTGCTGCTGCTAGTACAGCATGTCAGCGTGAGGCATGATCTGATGAAACAACTCCAGGAAAAACTGGAAGTCCTCAACCTGCAGCATCCTCAGGAAACCAGATGCCTCCCTCACTGTGGTGCTCTCAAATGGATCCGATGTCGTGATGGATTCAAAACACTGCATCAGGTCATCTAGGTTTTCATTGTCAGTATTGATGATTCTGCTGTTGAAGTTCCATCTTGTGGCTCTTGGAAGCCTTCGCGCAAAAGTCTGGTCAAGTATCCTAGTGTGTTTGGGTGACTGGGTAAAAAACTGGAGATACCTCCCAGGATCAGAAAAGAAAACTCTCACTGCTGGGATGTGAGACGCAGCCTGCTGCATAATCAAATTCATCTGGTGTGCATAGCAGTGCACATAATGGGCATTTCTGAAATGCTTCCGCACCGTTTGCTGCACACCAGCCCACTCTCCCCTCATCACACTGGCACCGTCGTATGCTTGAACTTAACAGACTTGACCTCCTCCATTATATGTGGTCTGATGACAGCTAGCATGCACTCCAGGAGCTCATTCTGCACGGTCTTTGACGTGCCCTTGAAAACTGTGGCAGTTTTTAGGTGCTCCCCAAATTCCTCGTCTAATGATGCCACCACTACAAGTGAACAAGGCCACGAAAAACGCCAGGGTTGTTGGAACCTTCACTTTCGTCTTTTCCTCTTAAGGCTAACTCAAACACTTAAAAAACTTCACACAGTTGATGAGCCGGGCTAGAATGTGTAGGTTCTTGCTCAACTCATTGTTGTGACGATGCACTGCTAGCCTGTAGGTCTCATCCAACTGTGTAGCAATGTTCAACTGTCCAAATGTTGAAAATTTCAAACAACTGTCCACGTGGGTCTTAGACGACTTGTGGTTCTTCACATTTTCAGACAGATGGTGCATGTCAGTGACTCCTGTAGTTGTCCATGCGGTGGTGTCTGCCATGGCGTCATCAGGGTGGAACAAAACACAGGGGAAGCAGAATAAAGCATTAGCTGCTTCACAGCCTGCAGCCAGGTCTTCCGCTCGTACCAGCTCCGTGAAAATCCCAGGTTAAGTTTTTCCCCCCTTAGATGAAACTTGTTTTATTTTTAAATTTCATTTGGGAGGTACTAATTCTTTTGCTGCCAATTTTTCCTCAACACTACAATGACTAAAAGGATTTTCTTTAACAGAAATTTTGGAGTTTCTCTGTAGATTTGCCATGCTGTGACCCGCTTGTGGCACTATGTTAGCTTTTCTTACATTAGTATGACAAAAGCACGTTAGGGCAAGCCCTCCCAGAACGATTGCATTGTAGTGGCTGAAATTTGAAAAAAAAAAAAAAAGTCTATGAGAGTAAGCTGGGTGATTTTCAATTGGACTGAAAACTCCCAAAGTGGTTGGTACCTCATGGAGCACGGCCTTGCACTGATTGGACAATGACATAAAGAGGCAGATTAAACTCTCAGAGAGTAACAACTACCTTAATATTTTAATGAGATAAAGTCATTTATTTATAAAGAAATTGTATTTTTTACTAATGTGCTAACTGAGTTTATGTACTCTGTAGTGGGGAGCTGATGTTTTAATATAGAGCTGCTGTCATATAGTGTTCTTGAGTTACTGTGTGTTACTG
Organism: Scortum barcoo; assembly: GCA_023238725.1. Taxonomy (NCBI): domain Eukaryota; kingdom Metazoa; phylum Chordata; class Actinopteri; order Centrarchiformes; family Terapontidae; genus Scortum; species Scortum barcoo. Next base: position 9,963,853 of record CM041532.1, read on the forward strand.
AGTGTTTCTGTGCATTTAAAAACCTTGAGCCTTTTAAAAAAAATGTTTACATGACTGAAGGTTGTAAGTGTCTGTTGTCACTAATCAACTACTCATACAGTCATGGCAACTTAATATTCTATGTTTTTTACTGACCACACACTGGGTTGTTTGTCCCAGTTTTTTTGCTCTTACTTTCAAAATGATTGGCCTGTTTGGCATTGTAGTTTATTCATCATAATGGTTTGTTCATCTGTGACTTCTCTTATCCTTGCCTGCTTGATGACTTGTTTTCCTGTTTTTTCTCAAACCATGCTCCCACTCCCTCCTCTCCAAAAGCTTTTGGAACTTTTGGAGATTTCAATAGACTAAAACAGAAAGTAAGAGCTCATTCTTTTAAAATTGACTGATTAAAAACTATTTTTTTACTGATTAAAGAATCACTTTCAGCAACTTATTCCTTCAGTTATTCACATAAAAAACAAGTCATGGTATGATCCTCCCTATGGCAGTGAAAGTTCAGTTAGCAGTGATTTGTTCATAGACTTGAACCTTTGTATCTGCCCCTCTTGTATAACTGGGAAGTTCCTCTGTCAACTGCAGACGCCATCCTCTGCTCACCCCTCCCTCCACCATTTAGAAGAAATGGCAGTAGTTCTTTCAAACTGCAAGAAATCCTCCATCCATCTGTTTGAAATGTTCTGTCGTGCCTTAAACAGAAAATACTGTTCAGTATGTAGACTGAAGCTGTTGAGTGTGAGCCTTGTGTAAGTGAGCAATTCTATTTGCGTGTTTTATCCATTTTATTGCATGTTGCGGTACTGGGAGTTGTGTTGCTGTACTTTTATTTTGAAACCCCACGCATGGTTGTGACATCCCATGGCAGCAAATCACCTGCACCTGTGAAGTGTAATTGGGAAGACTTTTAAATGGAAGGAACAACAGCAGCAGACATGCACTGCTAGTAGCCGCCAGCGTACGGAGGACCACAGCACACGACGAGTGATAGAAGGCTCTGTGGTGGAAGCAGGCAGAGTGTTACTCTGTCCTGTCGTATGAGTAGTGGCCTTAATTGTGTGTGTAAAAGTACAGTGACTGCCTTTTAGCTCATTTTATCCCTTTTCCTTTTTTCAACATTTCAATGAAGCAGCATGTATGGTACATTTCGCTTAGATGCACAATGTTTGGTGGGCACATGCAAGATGGCCAGACACCCAAATGTCTGCCATATTGAGTCATAGTCATAATGCCTCCAGTCAACAAGAGGACAGCCCCATGTGATCAACACCATCCAATTTACATGAAATATACACTGTGTGGTTTACACTTGATATACAGCATCACGGCATTGAAATTGTTGTTTTCTACCCCCACATAGTGTACACAGCAAGTGATATTTAAAACCATGTCTGATAATTGTGAAAGTTAGAGCTGTGTCAACCAAAGGTGATGTTTTCTTTGTCTCATCAACACTCCAAAAACAATTACAATCTTCAATACTTTAAAACAGGGGAAAGCTCAGGATCACACAACACAACACAGCTCACATTTGAGTACATAACCGTTCCATTCTGAATGGGTATGATGCTCCTGGAAGAAATAAATGGAAATACAGTAAAAATGAATACAAAATCTGAAAATGGTAGTGTATATAATTTGCTAATCCATCCATCTGTCTATCCATTTTTTTTTACTTATTATGGGCTGTGTCACAGGGGCAGCAGGCAAAACAAGGTTGTCCAGATATCCCTCTCCCAGCAATGCATTTGAGCTCCTCAGGTGAGACCCCGAGGCATTCCCAAGCCAGATGAAATATATTATCTCTCCAGCATGTTCCAAGTCTGCGGTGGGGCCTGGGGACATGCCCGGAAGATCTCCAAAAGAAGGTGCCCAGGATGCATCCTGATCAGATCCCAGAATCACCTCAACTTTCTTCTTTTTATGCAAAAGAGCAGCAGCTTTACTCAGAGCTCCCTCTGAATGTCCAAGCTCCCTATCACCCACCACTCTCTAATGGCATTTTTTACACAGTTCTAGCAGTACTCGACTCGACTTGACTCAACTCAGTTTCGGTCGTTTTCCATTACAATAGAGTACCACCTCAGAATGGGTGGAGTCGTCATAGCAGGGCAGCCCGAAACTCCAGCAATGTCTTTTGTTATGCGACACAAACACAAAACAACTATGGAGGACATTGAGGCGATGGTATACCTGCTGCTCGGTCCTGTGGCTTTTTGCTAGACGCAAGGCAAACGAAGAGAGCCAGAGAAGGCTGCAGTTGGCGAGACGAAACACTCTGGAAAAGTACAGCAGAGTTTGTGAAGCCGTACAGCAGTATCAAGCTGAAGATGAAAGGATACGAAGTCGACGACATATGATTGTAAGCTAATGGTAGCTAATGCTGCATATTTTGCTACAGTCAAAGTATATTATAAGTTCCGTGTACAACGTTGTAATGGCTAGTCATCGCTATTAGGTATTAAAATACGTATGCTGTGTGTGTGTTTCAGATCACTCTCTTGTCGCAAAATTTCTGCAAACCATCGGTCTGGGCATTCAGCCGAGCCTCCCAATGGTGGGATGTTATTGTTTCCGGCTTCACTAATGCACAGTGGCTACAGAACTTCAGGATGTCTGAAAAAACATTGAGCTTCCTGTACAACAAACTGCGCCCAGTTCTGGAGCATCAAGACACGACTTTCTGCGAATGCGTGCCCCTTAAGAAGAGTGGCTATTGCATTGCTACCGGCTCAGAATACAGGAGTATTGGACATCTTTTTGGAGTCAGCATCACAACTGTGTGCAGGTGTTTACAGGAGTTTTGTGCTGCAGCAGAGACATTGTTGGTGGAGAAATGGCTGCCTACATTGAGAACAGGTGGGGGCTCCCACACAGTGTGGGTGCCATGGATGGCTCCCACATACCCATCATAGCACCACAGAACTATCACACTGACTATTTCAATCTTAAAGGCTGGCACTCCATAATCCTTCAAGGTCCTGATGGAAAGGGGCTGTTCAGGAATGTGTTTGCTGGACTGCCAGGGAGCTTGCATGTGACTGTTCCCGTTCCTGCCTCGTGCCTGTTGGGCAACCCGCCTACCCTCCAGGACGCCTGCTAGAGGGCTCCTGCTCTGACTCTGCCCCAGCCTTTTATTTTCCTGAACTCTTAGATAAGATAAGATCTTTTATTGATCCCACAGTGGGGAAATTCCACTGTTACAGCAGCTCAAAAAGTAAGTAAAAGAGACATTAAATAATAGACAAAAAACACACAAAAAAACACACAAAGGACACAAAAAACAGTATGTACAATAAATAGTGAATAATAATAATAACAACAGAAAAAGAAAGAAACAGAAACAGTATTTATATACACAGCCTCACCCAGTTAGATGTGCTGTGGTGAGGTGTTATTGCACAGGTGAATATGGATATGTAGCAGATATGAATTAACAGTATGGTAAATGAGTGGAATGAAAAAAAAAAAAAAAAAAGATAGCCATAAAGTGCATGGCTAGGACATCAGTAAACATCAGTAAACATCAGTGCAATGATGAAACATCAGTAAACATCAGTCCTACTGTGGTATGGAAAACGTGTTTGTTACAATGACAAAGATTTATAGAGCAGCATTGAACAGTCTGATGGTGTTTGGGATGAAGGACCTGTGGAAGTGCTCCTTCCTACACCTTGGGTGTCTGAGTCTGTTGCTGAAGGAGCTGCTTAAGGCCCCCACAGTCTGATGCAGAGGGTGGGAGGTGTTGTCCATGATGGTGGACAGTTTGGCCAGAGCCCTCCTCTCCCCCATCACCTCGATGGAGTCCAGGGGGCAGCCACAGACTGAGCTGGCTCTTTTAATCAGTCTGTTGAGCCTCTTCTTGTCCCGCTCAGAACAGCCCCCTCCCCAGCAGACCACTGCATAGGAGACCACAGACGGCCACCACAGTCTCATGAAAAGGTCCTCAGCAGTGGCCTGCACACACCAAAAGATCCCAGCCTCCTCAGCATGTACAGACGAGACTCTGACCCCTCTTGTAGAGCGAGTCAGTGTTGTCAGTCCAGTCCAGTTTGTTATTTAAGTGAACACCCACCCAGGTACTTGTACGTCCTCACTCTCTCGATGTCAAGTCCCTGGATGTTCACTACGGTGCAATCAATGTCAGATGAGGGTTTCCTGCTGAAGTCGATCACCATCTCCTTTGTCTTGCTGGCAACATTGACTTGAGGTGATTCAGCTCACACCAGTCGACAAAGTCCATGATGACCTTCCTGTACTCACAGTCGTTCCCCTCTGACACACATCCCACAATGGCAGTGTCATCGGAGAACTTCTGGAGGTGGCAACTAACTGTCCGTGGAGTACGTGAAGTCTCATGTGTACAGGGTGAAGAGGAAAGGTGAGAGGACTGTTCCCTGGGGGGCACCTGTGCTGCAGACCACCACATCGGACACACAGTCCTGCAGCCTCACCAACTGGGGTCTGTCAGTGAGGTAGTTAGTGACCCATGCAGCCAGCTGGTCACTGGCCCCCGCTCTCTCCAGCTTCACCCTGAGCAGTGAGGGGTGGTGGATAGTGTTGAAAGCGCTGGAGAAGTCAAAAAAGGTAATCCTCACTGTGTTTCCAGCGTCCTCCAGGTGAGACAGGGATCTCTGCAGCAGGTAGATGACGGCATCATCCACCCCAATGCCGGGTTGGTATGCAAACTGCAGGGGGATCCATGTTTGGGCTCACCAGGGGGCGGAGGTGCCTGAGGACGATCCTCTCCAGTGCCTTCATCAGGTGAGACGTTAAGGGCCACGGGTCTGAAGTGGTTGGGCTCCTTGGGGCGCGAAAGTTTTAGGGACTGGAACCACACAAGAAGTCTTCCACAGGACAGGAACTCTTTCCAGACTCAGGCTCAGGTTGAAGATGTAGCAGACCACCTGACAGAGCTGGTCTGCACAGTCCCGGAGGAGTCTGGAGCTGATGCCGTCAGGACCCGTGGCTTTCCTGGCTTTGATCTTCTTCAGCTGCGTTCTCACCTGATCCACTGTAGGTGTGAAGAGATTAGGAGAGGGAGGGGGTGGAGGAGGAGGGGGTGGAGGAGAGGAGCACTGTAGAGATGGTGGTGAAGGCGGGGGGGATGGTGAGAGCCCCAGAGATGGTGGAGGTGTTGATGGTGGTGAGGGGGCGTGCAGGCAGAGGGAGCTGGAGGTGGGCTGGTCTGTGCTCAGGCTGAGGGGGGTGGAGGTGGGCCCAGTATCAAATCTGTTGAAGAACAGATTTAGCTTGTTGGCCCAGTCTCTGTCTCCAGGCTCAGGGTTCCTCCTCTCGTTTTTACCCTGGTCCTGAGATAGCTTGGAGTCCTCTCCAAACCTCCCTCGCGTTGTTTTGCTGCAGGTGGTCCTCCATTTTCCTCCTGTAGCTGGCCTTGCACTCATTTGATCTTCCATTTAAGATCCCTCTGCACCCTCCTCAGTTCATCTCTGTCTCCAGACTGGAAAGCCTTCCTTTTCTCCAGCAGCAAGGCTCTCAGATCAGGAGTCACCCAGGGCTTGTTGTTTGAGAAACACCGTACCCTCTTGGTGGGCACGGTGGTTTCGACACAGAAATTTATGTAATCTGTGATGCATTCCGTTAAACTGTCGATGTCCTGTTCGTGTGGCCCACAGAGCACCTCCCAGTCCGTGGTGTCAAAACAGTCCCTCAGTGCATCCTCTGGCCTCCTCAGACCTGCTTCACACGCCTTTTGTTGGGGGGCTGTCTCTTCACCACAGGTGTGTAAACAGGGCAGGCAGATGGACCAGGTTGTGATCTGAGCGGCCCAGCGGGGGGAGGGGTGATGAGCTGTAGGCGCCTGCTGTGTTTGCATACAGCAGGTCCAGAGTTTTATTGTCCCTGGTGCAGCAGTTCACGTTACTGGTGGAAGTTGGGGAGAGTGGCAGACAGGGAAGCGTGGTTGAAATCCCCAGGTGATGAGGAGAAAGGCTTGAGGATGCTCTGTCTGAAGCTGTGCCACAACACTGTGGAGAAGCTTGCGCAGGCTGCATCGGCGTTGGCCGAGGCAGGTAGTATACGCCCGGATGCTCACGGACCAGCAGCTCAATGTCCCTGGTACATCGTTGCTCCTTCACATGGATGTGTCCAGGGTTACACCACCTGTCGTTCACAAACAGCGCAGTTCCCCACCCTTCTTCTTACCACTCTCCCTTATATCCCTGTCCGCTCTGATGAGATGAAATCCATCCAGCTGCACCAGTGAGTCTGGGGTGAGGTGGTTCAGCCGGGTCTATGAAGCCGTGAAGCGCATCAGGCTGCACTCCCGGTACTCCCGCTGCAGCCTCGTCAGCGCCGCTAGCTCTTCCATCTTGTTCGGCAGAGACCTCACGTTTCCCGTGATAACAGAGGGAAGGCAGGGGTTTGTACCATTGTCTCCAGTTTCGCAGAACTTAACTCCGGCGCTGCTCCCCTTCTCCTCCTCCGAAGTTCAGCGGGGATCTCCGGTCTCTCCCCGGGGTTAGCCGAGCCTGGCTCAAGCGCCAGCAGCTGCTCCCGAGTGTAAACAACCGGAGCGGGGCTGAATATGTTGGCTGACACGGAGTTTCAGTCCACAAAAAAGAAAAAAAGCACACCAGTCTCACCAGCTTCACAGTAAAGAAAAGTTAAAAGTACAAAAAAGTTAATATAAACAAAGAAAGAAGTCAGAGCTACTGTAACTGGCTACTGGCTGCCACTCACTTGGCGCCATCTCTTGCTCCCTTTCTTAGTCCTGCCTGCCGTGTTCCTCCTGTGTTTCTGAAATAAAGAGTCATTTAATCTACTCTTCTAATATTTTACACTTGCTTAAAAGTTAAAGGAGCTAATGGACATAAATTTCATTATAGGCCTACCCAATAGGCCTAACTTATTACGATATGATTTCTACTGTTAATACAGTACTTATATTAATAAAAATAATGATAATATAAAAGGTGGAGGAATTATTGATGTTTTATTTAATTAAAAATACTAATAATATTACAAATAAAGGACTCCCATTCAAAATCTTAAGTATCATCAGCAAAATACATTCAAAGACTATATTTTATAATTGGAATAATATTAACGATGCATTTACACGTAAGCACCACTTTATTGTTGTCGAGGTGGAGCTGATTGAAACTATTTCATATAATGTTGGGTAGTTTGAACTGTAACATTGCATCATATTTCATAAACTGGTGATTTGTTAAATTGTGGATCTGAAAACTAACTAGTAACTGTGGCCATTAAATAAATGTATTGGAATAAAAAGTTATAGTTTGTTATTGTTATAGTTATAGTGAGTGACTTAATGAAAGTATAAAGTATGATATTGACATTTACTTTTTTTCAGTCTGTTTTGTATAAGCTCTCTATGAGTTGCTACCCTCATTTTAATTTTATGTTATTATTATTATTTTACTTACATTAGGTTAGAGTCGATGCTGATGTTTTTAAAACACCCATGACTTAGACATACATACAACAAACACGCCTTATTTTACCTTTACTGCCACTTTATGAAGTTTGACCTAATCTAATGTGTACATCTTCCCAGATTAACACAACATTTATTTTTCATTTTGAGTTTTAAGATATTACTTCCTACAACTCTTTTACACTTGCAAACACAAACACACACACACACTTACACACACGCCACATTATAAGAATAACACTTTCACTTCACATTCAATCCCAACCCTCTGTCAATTTGTACTAATCTTTCATCATTAACATTAACATAACATTAACAGTTTATCAAGCTTGTAGTCATGACCCACTGTCACCAATTTCAAAAGTCCACTCCTGATTTAAATTTTTTGCATATTGGCCGTTATGTTTCTCACTAAAAATGGGAACGGCACCTTCCAGATTCTATCAAATATCAAACAGATATAGCTGAACTTTCTTTAGCTTAACATCTGGGATGAAGTTTACTCACTAAACTACACTACTTTGAAACTCTTAGTGATGAACCTACAGAAAATGACCACCCAAATCTGCAGTATCCCCTCAGTTTTACAAAGCTTTAGCCCACGAATTTTCTGTTTTCGTTCTCTCACCACTCTGTGTTGTTTCTGACCTTTTGACTGTGACCTGGAGTAGGCAGTGAGCTCTAAAATGTATTTTATACAACCTGCATAATATTTACATATTTAAATGTTTTGTTAATGGTTTTATGTAAGCTGGCAGGCTGAGCTCCAGCAGGGGAATGAGAGATAAAGTTACTGCTTTATGTATAAAGTAATGTTGTGACATGATGATAAATAAAAAATATATTATATACATAATATTTTTTTTCTCTTCTTTTCTTTCATGTCAAATGACAACACACATTTGGTAATTTACAGAACTAATGTCAAGTGATGTGTACATGTGTGTTGTTGGTGGTCATTTCCTCAGACATTTGAAATTTATTTGTCTTTTTCAGTGTATCCTCAGCTCGTTCAATGTAAGAGTCAAAGTTTAATAAAAAGCATTGACCTGTGACCTGTAATTGGATAGTTAGTAGGATAGATATTACTTTGACAAGGTTGAGTCTTAATATCACATCTTTATTTCTGATTCACTTTGACAGATGAACACATATTTGTCCTTGAGTGCCGCAAATCACAACAACACAAACCGGAAAAATAAATACAAGTAGAATTCACTAGGTGGCGCCAGCTGTTAGCAAAAGACAAAACCCTGTCTGCAGAAAATAAATGCAGTGGTGAAAGGTATGACATGTAGGATTTCTTGGCTGCTGTTTGCTGTAAGCGATTTGTTTGTTACAAAAGCGATCTAAAGAATTCGTGCTTATAATTGCCCACTTTTGGTTTTCTCTTGGATCTGGATGAATATTCTCTCAACTAAATACTACATTTTATACCATATTGTAGCATATACACTCTATAAACTCAATCCTGCCTGTAGTATTCTGGTAATATTTCTTTGCTGTACTGTCTTTGCTGCTGAAAATACACCAAATATTTTAGCAAAGTCATGACTGTGGTTAACGTGTCCTGCAACAACGTCCTTTGGGAGTCTGCAGAAGAAGTTATGATGTGATCTTTCAAATGTTAATGATCAAATATTTTATACTGTGTACTGTTAACATACACACTAAGTATCTCCACATGATCTCTACAATATATTGCAAGGCTTAACTCGACCAAAGAATGGGTTTAACCACTCAGCCTTAGTTCTGGCCTCTTCTTCCTGCTTGGACTTCAACTTTTCTTTTTCCTCATTCAGTTTTCTTTCATGCTCTTCTTTTAAAAGTTTCTTCCTTATTTCATTCTCCTCTCTCTCTCTCTCGGCTTCTCTCGCTTCCCTCTCTCTCTTTTTTTCCTCCTCCATCGCCTCCTTGTCTCTCCTTCTTTGCTCTTCCATCTCCTCCTTCTCTCCTCTCTCTCTCAGCCTGCATTTGCTCATTCATTTTCTCTATTTGCTTTTCATATCTTTCCTGAGCTTCCATTTCCAGTTTCTCTATTTCTTTGCGTCTTTTCTCCTCGGTCTCTTTCAGGATGCGTTGTTTCTCCTCTTCGACTACCCTCTCGGCCTCTTGGAACATCTCGTTGGTGTAGTGGCTTCCTCCGTTCTTCTGGACTATGTCTTTGATCTTCTTGATCAGCTCAGAGACCTGAGAGCGGTCCCGCAGCTTATTATTCAGGACATGATACTGGCCATTACATCTGCTCACAAGTTCTTGAAGGTCTGCGCTTCCATTCAGGAACTCCTCGATAGTCATATCTCCAAGATCGTCACCACCAGTGAAGAGAACCATGCTGTATTTGTCTGCTGCCTCACCAAACATTTCTTGAATCCTTTGCACCGTCTGCTTTTCTTCGTTCAGTAAATCTGCCCAGCCTGATGACCACCAGGAACACGTGGGGTCCAGGAGCAGCAAAGGAGAAACACTGGCTTATTTCTTTGACTGTTTTTTGCGGGTCAAACCTGGTGTCGAACAGGCCCGGGGTGTCAATGACAGAAACCTTCTGCCCATCCACCTCAGCTTTGTCCTTAGAGCATTTCTCAGTCAAAGAGATGGCACTGAGCTTTGAAAGGAAGCCATGTCGTCCCAGAATGGTGTTTCCAGTGGCACTCTTCCCAACTCCAGTCTTCCCCACCATCACTATCCTCAGCTCCTCGTCATTTGTTATATTTGCTGTGTGAAGAACAAAAGCATTGTATTTAATGCAACTTATACAAAGATGGGAGAGAAGAAACATCTGTCCAGTGGAGAGAGAAAACTAATTTCCCTAAAGCGTAAAAACTTTGACTCCGCCCACATCGAGCAACATCGAGCAGACAGATTTTAGAGTTAGATTGTGTAAATAGTTTTGTTTTTATAGTTTGTAAATAAATCAATGACTATTAACTGAAAAATCTAGTAAATTTATAAAAGTACTCCAGAATCTGTAGTCAGATTATGATCTTGGAACAAAAAGTTAGCTCAGAAATATAAAATACTAAATATTTTAATAGGTGGTATTTTTATGATACCGTGTTTGCTTTCATTTATGATATTTTTTATAATCATTCAATATTAAATTTCATATGCTCTATATACTTGAATAAATTTGAAAACTCAGTTTATACATCTCTCCTTGGATGTAGAAACTGCGGACCGCCGAGGCTTTCACATCCCTCCTCTGTTGCCAAGGAGACGGAGGAGGCATCATGAAGGCTACAAAGCTAACCCACACAGACCAGCTCTTCACAGTCTCTTCCTCACAGTCGCCTGGTCACTCGTCAACAAAATGGACGAGATGAAGCTGAGGATCGTCTCTGCAGAAGATCGACAGCTGTGTGGCGATCGTTACCGAGACCTGGCTGGATAACAACATCCCAGACGCGGACAGTGGAGCTAGCAGGGGCGCTCTCTTCTCCAGGGCAGGACAGGACTGCAGCCTCAGAGAAACACAGAGGAGCCGTCTACATATCACAGAGCTAATGCTAAATCAGCTGGAAGAGTCTGCAGATGAACATTTAAAAAATGTACCATATTGTACATAGCTGCTGCAACTTTGGATCTTTATGTACGTATTACATTTTTTTTACATATATTTAAAGCTGGAAGTCACCAGTCTTAATTTCTTTACGTGAAAACATCCATCTATTCACATCCACACCTACGGGCAATTTAGAGTAGTCACATTAACTTTACGATGCCTCCTCTGTTAGGAGTGCCCAGAGAGAACATGCAACTTCCAACAGGGGATTGAACCCAGTGCTAACCACTACCCACTGTGCCACCTATGTGTAATGTCAATAAAGATTTTTGATTCTTGAAATACTGAGGACTGTTACACAAACTATGTGAGAGGCCCAACCTCTTCTTAGACTCCCTTCTTGGATCCACAGAAGGGAAATACATGTACATATTTGTTCTCGTCCTCCATGACACACTGACACACTTGTACCTTTTTGCTTTCCTCATCTTTGGATTGTGACCAAAAAAATCCTCCTTTCATACGTCTTTGCAGTCCTACTCAGTATAAGTCAGTACAAATATTATAGTTACACATTATTAAATAATCTTTAGATACAGTATTACAGTTGCATAAAATTAGATCCAGTTCACTGTAAAATAAATGTACATGCACATCGTATCATCACTTACCACATTTGCTGGCCATGTTTGGGTCGGAGAGTTCAGGGTGGACACTGCAGCTGAAGTGAAGATAGAGAGGACAGAGTCGCTGCTGCATCTCACTTTAAAATGGACAAACCACCCGCATATATACCTGCAATGATCTCATAAAGAAAGTGAAACTAAAGCTTTACATAAGGATTTTTTTAATAGATGGGGTATAAATGGGAACATATCTCTAACACTGTATGGTCTTCACCCATTTGGAGTCAAAATGTGTAGCTAGAGAACCAAATCTGAATAATGCTCCTCCATCCTCACTAGAACCACCACTTATTATAAATGAATGTCTTTAGTATTTTATCACATAAAATAAATTTGTTATTGAAGCATTTTAATGAGATGACCTCGTTTTATTTATAAAGGAAATATATTTTTCACTAATGTGCTAAATGAGTTCATGTACTCTGTAGTGGGGAGCTGATGTTTTAATTTTGATGTTTTTAGTGACAAACACTGGCTTGTTTGTCACAGTTTTTTGCTTTTCCTTTCATTTAAGAATCAAGAATCTTTACTATCATGTTTTCACATAACGAAATTAAAATTGTTGACTTCCAGCTTTAA